>KN496189.1:370-33613 GCA_000787155.1 Scartelaos histophorus | reverse complement strand
ATTGTGTTGTTATTATAATTTTTTTTACATGTTTACACTGTTATCATTTTTAAATAATGTACAATTGTTAATTATTGATTTATTTAGTCAAAGACTTTACACCATATTTTTATTGGTCAAACTGAATAATAAAAGCATAAATATTAACTTTTTGGTGACTATATTCTAGATAACTCTCAAGAGATGTAGTAAAATTGCCACTGTTTGAGCCACACACACTGTTTTAAGACATGGTGACCCTCTGCCTTTTTCGTAATTCCCGAGCGTTGTATTAACACTTTATGGGCCTATATCCATGTCTATGTGAGCCGGGGCCGAACATGCAAAAGCAATCTGGCCTCTTTTGTACTCTGTCAGCAGCTTGCATTGTACTTTTTCCATGACTGCCTTTATTCTTCCACCATGTTTCCTGACTTTGCTGTGATCACCTGTGATATAGTAATGGAGCACAGATCCTTTGATGGCTTAAAACAACTGCCAACATCGTGATTATATACCATGCCTGGTCATGAGGAGACAGACTGCAAGAAAGTTCACATTTTGTTCTAAAAAGCTTTCCTTTGATTTTTCCATTTCAAAGTCTAGTATCATACAAATATGCCGGGCAAAGATTTTACCACCCCTCCTATTTTTCCTCTGTTTTGTACATGTTGCACTCATCACTGAAAGCCGAGTGTGTCCATAATAACTTGCACATGTCCCACTTTTGTCTTTGCGGTTTTCATTTGGCTATAAATTGAAGGTAGGACACTTTTTCTGGGTCTCTTTGGGTGATGTGTACGACAGGTTTAAATGGGTGTAATTTCGCTTTGAAGCAATTGTGTGAGTCATTAAATGGTGCCAGTTTGCTGAATATTGCTGGTGGGTTTTGGAGCGGCACGAGGGCACTCCGACTTGCCGTACTTCAAGTTCGGCAACCCAGAAAAAAGACATCTGGCAGCCATTCCGCAGAGGAGTCCACGGTGCCAACACGCACACATTAGGCGACAGACCAACTGCTCTCAAAGCCACGCTCGAACACACGGAGCGCATGGCGACCACAATCGAAACCTTTCAGGCCAACTTCAGCTTTTTGCACTTTAATTCGCGTCATGTTCCTCAAAAGATTTCCCTTTCCTTGACGCCAGTGCTCTCTACGGAGAAACTGATCCTTATTGAATTATGAAGGAAGCATTCACAACCATGTAGCTTAGCCACTCTCAAATCCGCTGTGGTCGGCAAAAAAGAGGATGGTTAATTTGTACATTAGGGAGACTAGGGATGATTCGGTGAGTGGCATGTTGTCAGTGTGTGCTCTCCCAATAACCCCAGAACCCCTGTTTCCCTTTGCTACATGAGATTTACAGCTTAACCGCCACACCACATATTCTGTTAGTATCTTGACTTACTGTACATTAACCATTATTATGATAGTTATTGTAGAACATAAAGAATAATGCATGATTTGTCTGAAATTATGATCTCCAATCAATCCTTTAAACTTTTTTGTAATGTCTTTTTGAACATCAGCAATAACCTGACCATTATCCTCACAGAATTACTTGCTCTATTTAAATATATAGTCTATGGTGGCATGTACATACAAACACTGGATCAACAAAAAATGTATTTGTAATGATAGTATTTACAGTGAATGGATTAGAAATTCCTACTGCTCCTTCTGGTGAGACAACATTTGATCTTGATAGAAGATCTAATTTCACACTAAAACTAAAACATCTTGAAGTAAGCTTTGACCTGAGGGAAAGGCAAACTTTGTGGCTTTGCTGAGATTTAACAGTTGTCATGAAAATATTCAGATGAAACTGTGCATCTGGCGGTCAGACATCAATGCTACAACATCACAAAGACCGTGCCGAAGTGCCAATAACTACAGTGACTCATTCTGATACACATCTGCATCATAAAATAAAAGTGTGGTCATGCTTGCAGATCGACATGGTACAGTAAATATCAGTTATGCAAGGACGCCATATTTTTACTTGAAAACGGCTGCAAAATATTGGTGCCATATATCTAAACCGGGAGCACATGTTAAAATGTGTAAATGCTAAAATCAATGGAAAATAATCAGGCACAGACAAATTAAATGATCTCTGATTCATTCATCTTTCTTTATGTTATCAAGGGAGGGATAAGCAGGCCCAGTGAAATAAATAGGCCCTCCAACATGTCTTCCCCCAGGGCCTTGTGATGCAACATGCCTGCAACTCCACTCCAGGTACAGATGCAGCTGAACTTCTCACCTGAGTCCAGTCACCTTATGGAATATGATTTTGTATAGAGGATACTTCTGGTCATGACCACAGACTGTATATAGAAGTGGACTCAGTTAGCGTGACACCACACATAGAGTTCAGCTCCTCTTAAATGAAGCAATGCTAGCTGTTATAGGCTAATTTGGAGCAGAGTTATTATTTGTAGTTATTATTTCCCAAAAAAATTGCGAAAGAAAAACACCAGGAGTTAATACGAACATTTTAAGACCAAAATGATGAAGCTCACAGCGGAAGTTATAGAGAGAAGTATGACAATTTTTCAATATAAAGTCAATTAGATGGAGCTGGTGTAACCCCCCTGTTCACTTCCTGTTTGAAATGTGTTTGCCAGCGGGTTAGTTATGTCCATTTCTATATCGTCACCTTCGTAAAATAATCGCCTAAGTCACTTTTTTGCTTAAGTTTACTGAGGCCAAAAAATGCCATAATTTCAATTTTGGGGAGATTTTTTTGTGTTTCCTAAAAAACCTGAAAAAATTACTTATGTGATTATTTTACGAAGGTGACGATATATGGTCATGACCCAAAGCTCATATACAGTAGAGTAGGATCAGAGCTCAGTCCGTCTTTACTACAAGAGTCCAATACAAGTTTACATTTGCAGATGTACCAAAGCACTTGTCAAACTCTTGATGTCTTGGCCTGATTAAGCCAACAAGACAACAGGAGTCAATGTAATCTGTTGAACAAAGCTATCTCGATGACTGCAATGAAAAGTTAATCTTAACGGGTCTTACCATTTGCCAAAGTGTTCCGTTATATGCAATTAGAAAGTCACTGTGAGAAAGTGGTAATCAATAGCTTTCCCCTCTTCTCTTTAATCAGGTTGCAGTACTTTTAATTTGCTTGTTTGTTGCAGAGATACCATACACAACCACGCTGAACTCATTTCTACTGCCTCGGTTTGATTCAGCATTTTGTGTTCCCAGAGGAATTCTCTAATGACAGTCACAATTTGGAGCCATAATGCAGCACTAAACACAAATCGCTCCTCCTCAAACGTCTGGAATGAAAACAAGCCTGCATTTCAGAGCTAAGCCATTGTTTTACAAGTGGAAAACCCAACGACAATTATGCCTTACTGGTTACGGTTTGGCCGGGTGAGAATGCGCAGACTTCTGCTTATATGATTTTTCACACAATGCGGCTATCCACAGCTAAGGCAACACAAGTGTACAAAAACAAACAAACAAAAAGGCAACTGGATCGAAACTTTTTCAAACCAAAAGGGGATAGCAGTGCCCAAACACACACGACATGGACTGGAGTTCCCAAAGCTGTCATTCTGGTCCCTTCTAAAGATGCAGTAGTGTACAGAAATGGAGGATTAGTGGTCAACCTTGGAAACACATGTGCTGAAAGCAAAGGAAGTGGAGCGAAGTAGGAAGTTTTGGCACGTGCAGCAGATGTGCGGTTTGGTGCGCCGCGGGGCTCTTTGATCTGTTGTACTCAGGTGTGACAGGGCCTTGGCAGGCGCAGGACCAGGGCGGGATGAGACTGCAGACTGGACTGGCCATATGCTACAGTACAGAGCGTGAGAAAGGGCACCTGCCGAACACAGAGAAACAACAGCACAGTCTTGAAACATTATCCAAAAAACTTCTGAGGAAATATTAGCACACAGACCTGGACAGCTGATGTCTGAAGTTAATTTTAGAACTTCATGTCAGAACCTGATGGAAACAAGAACGCAATGTGAAATTAGCATGGGATTTTACATTAGCTACTGACAAAGCCTTGTCAATACACAACAGTGTCATAATAAGAATTTGCAGAGCACACTTTTTAATCCGAACACTACAGAGGATGATTACCCCTGCATTAGCATAATAGGCTAAGTGCTGATTCCAGCTGTCATTGTGTTGCCCTATCATCAGCAGTGATCAGCTAAAGGGGCCTAATAGGCTGTGCTATAGAAACATAGTGCCATCATCAACTCAGCAGATTCACAGCTCGCCTGGTAACACATCTTATAGTCTTTCATAAATCAGGATTTATGAAAATGAGCGAGTCCATCCAGAGGTCACAGGCAGTTTAATTTGATACTTGGCAGTAAATCCTCTAATTGTTTTTCAGTGTGCCTTTACAGTGTACAATAAGACCACAAGAATACTAGCTTGCATATTTGGATACATAAAAGGAAACAAAATATCATTTTTATGTGCTGTCTGCAGGACACACCTATTTTTAATAAAAAGTTTGCTTTTGATTTTGTCCAATAAACCTTGCCAGCAAAATAGGGAATTAGCCCGTTAACCTAATGCTTAATGAGCTGTATGTTTTTAAAGAATCTATGTGAACCATTACTGCCATTTTGTCATGATTTGGCGGGTTTGTGTTTCAGTTCTGGCTGCTATTATTTCTTATGGGCTAATTAAGACATTAGCCATTATAGAAATTCTTCCACTCACTTTGTGGAGTGAGTCTTTTTCTGATTCCAAGTGTTAGGCAGAGTAGAGGCTTGAGGTTTTTCTCTCTCCACAAGTGAACTTTAGTGTGACAGGGCATTGTGCGAACACGCTGACCTCTGTGACCCTGCCGCTGTGTCCAAAATGACAGACGGATAGAACTAAGAAACCTCAGGAGTAAAAGGCCTTTTCCATTTCTGTTACAGTCTTACTACACTCACACTAGAGTTGGTTAATTCTGTCATTTGGAGCTAGGAAGACTTTACAAAGGTCACTGTCTGTGTATTTTTATTAACAGTCTGTCTGTGCACACTCCTCAGTTGGATAATGAGAACCATCGCCTTGGCAGATCTAGAGAAACATTTCTGGTGTCAGCAAATGTCGCTGCTTGATGGCATAGATGTAATTTATCAGCGTGTTTATGTTGACGATTTAGTAGGACATTTTTATGCCCCAGTGGAGCAGCAATGCTGTGTCAGTTCATAATGACAATGTCACTTGCAATAACACAGATTCTGTATTTGTGGCGTCATCTCATAAAGTAGCTTTGCACAATATGTGGTCTGTGATAACTTTATGATTATATTTCACTCCCATAACACAACTCAGTATAAATATACTGCACTAGAACAGAAAGACTGTATCCAACTATATATTCATGTTTTACAATTTCTTTAGAAACCAAGACATAAAAGACATTGTAACTCAAACCACTAAATTGTGTCAGACTAGAATTCTCTGAGGAATTTTTTATTGCTCATTATGGTATTAGACATGGTTTTGCTATTTTCCTTGTAGCCTTTGGAACATATATTGAAAATACAGTAATCCTCAAAACAACATGAGCAATTGAACTTCTACCACTCTCACATTATGCCTTTCAGTGAAGGAACACTTTTATGGCAGCACTAAAGAAGCTGGCCCAACTTGTTATATCCTCCCAGGCAGCGAGGAAAATGGGGATAATGCTTTAATCACTTCAATACCTTTTGTTGTGGTGGACTTAATATAATAACTGTAAGAAATATTTCTGTTTAATTGCAAATGTCACTGTTAATTTTAGCTTTGTCTTTGTTTCGAGTGCCAAACTGAGTTGGTATGAGCAATTTAAAATGTACTGTAGAAATGTTATTGATTGTAAACAACTTCCAAGATGGAAAAGTATAGTTTTAGCCCAAGCAAGTTCTAAGAGGTCCCTATTGGTTGCTGCAGATCAAAGAGTTCATACTATTGGAAAATGGCCAGGAATGGAAGTCCAGCCATTGGCAAGCTACCATGGAGTGGCTTGATAAGAGAACTCATTTGAATTCCTGACAAAAGACTGTTTTCATGCCAACTTATTCATGAGGTGTGCATTCCTCACTGCTGTTGTCATTCCAGGAGAGATGGCTTTCACATGGATGGCTGCCATTGTATCAGAACCAGAGCGGGACGACAATTATCACTTTCTCAAACCGATGTTCCCTACTTTCATTTCAGCTCAACAAAACTAAATACTAAAGGAGAAACATACTGAAACAATACAAGAAGGGAAAATTCTGAACCCAAGAACAATGACAAACAGAGCAACTTGAGTATAATCATAAGTCTTTTTTATGTTGCCAGATGTGATTGATAAAGTAAGCTATTTCAGGACAGTTTCAATTGCATAATAATTCTCCTTTTGTTCTTTAATGTTGTACAATAATGTGAATGTCATCCAGAGATAGAGATCATCCTACTATACTAGCAAACTACTCACTGATTCTTAAAAACAAACAAAAGTTATGTTTGTTATTGTCAACTACAAGTAGGTTTGTAGTAGATTCCTCTGTACTGCACATTCAAGTTGTGTTGTTTTATCATGATGTTGGAATTCATACATATTACAGAATGTCCCTGTTACATGAAGGAAAGGCTTTTGGTGCATGTTAGTAAAAAACAAACTTTTCTTTATCTGAGCAAGAGTAAAGGACGTATTGTGGTTTCCTTGTTGGCTGAAGAAAATATTGAAGAGGGTTCTTCCTGATGCAGTCTTTTCCATCACTCTACTGAACATAATAGACTAACCCCCATGAACTGTAGTCCTCACTTCTGACCAATCTTTCCTCAACACCAGGAGATGGGTCCCCTGCCTCTCACTTTGTTTGTCCACCTGATCCTGAAAGGTGTCTTAGCAGCGCTGAGGTCACCCATATGGGAAGAATACAATGTTTCTGTACTGTATGCATGTAAAAGCCCTCATGCTTCACAGCAAGAAGGTTCTAGGTTTAATTTTCAGGTCACGTGGGCCTGTCTGAGTTTGAATTCTCCCACCCATGTCTGGGTGGGTTTCCTCTGGTCCCTCTGGTTTCCCTCATCAACCCAAAACATGCAGAATAGGTGCAATCCTCCTGACCAAGTTCTGACCAGACCTTGCAACAAGATCATGGAGATAGGTCCCCAATGCCATTGAAGGGTTTGTCTAATGCTGAGGACAAATAGTCCTGGTCCCCGGGAGAACACTCCACACAGGGACCTCCATAGCTCCAGAATCTAACCCAGTCCCTTTTTGCTGTGCGGCGAGAGGGGCAACTTCTGGGCCACTGTGACACCAGTTATTCACCACCATTAATTATAATTGCTTTTCACAACTTTTCAGAATTACCATCAAGGTAACAGTAACTAGCATGCTAATAGTGGCCATTCTGGTCTGCAAACAATATAATTCATACTTAGATGCAGAAAGCACACACTTTGTCTCATCAAAGAACTGCATTTACAATATATCTGCTCTGGGGCAAAACAAATATTGGTCAGCTTGGACAAAATACAGCCACATTTTGTTAAACTAGCTTTATTGTGTATTTGATAATTACTTTTGTTCTGTAATACTAAGACAGCTCAGCAACACTTTGGTGCTAAAAATAAAACACATGATACATCTGTTAAGAGGAAATGCTTTCAAAAGTTTAGTGTAGTTCTGAGACAGAGACAACACAGACATAAAACTTGGGCCCAGAGCGGATGGTACCTGTGTCAAAATCCTTCACACATCTTCACAAGTCTTTCCCAAGTGCAAGTTGTGCAGCTCAGTGAGATTTCAAAGAGTTACAGCAAGCACTGTGATACTACACGCGGCAGGCTGTGTAAGTGCTGAATCCTTACAAAGAGGCCCTCGGCGTCCCTGGAGATGTCCCTGTCTTCACGGAAAAAAGGTAACGCAGAGGACAGGAGTGGATACTCCAACTATCCCTCTAATGTATATTTATAGTGGCTCATTTGTATTTAAGAGGTTTAAGAAGCCACCCGAGAATGGTGAGTGCATCTATTTGAGTCAAATGCAAACAGATAATTATGTTTGCTTCATGGCCCTTGATGCATACTGTCTTCTGAACTGAGCGCACGCTATCAAAGATGTGTCATCTTCTGCAATTATAATTTGTGACAACTCTCTAGTCTGCAATTTGTCCATGCGGTAACAATCTATGCTTTTTTCCCTAAATTATTTAATTTTCTATGTGCACATATATACTTGGAAACATAACGATAATGTTTCACCATCCATTGACATCCAGTATTTATCTGTATGTGTATATTTCTCATCACCTACCAAAACCAAATGACAAAAGAACATGTTTAGTTGGACAGCACTATGTAGATGGGGCTTCATATGCTTGTTTCAAATGATTGTTTCCTGATGTTGTTTTCGTTCACTATATTAAAAGGGAAAGTAAAAAGAAAGTAAAGTGTTTTGTTGAGTGTTTTTTTAACATGTCTCAAAATCATTTAACTAAATTAGTTGGTATGGATTTTTTATTAGCTTCTAGCTTGTTTTAGTGCTAATAGTAAAATGCTAGAGGCCACGTGCTCTTTGACCATGTGTAAACTAGAATAAGACTTGAGTTCTTGAGAAACATAATTAATCCAATCCACACAGCAATCGCTTCTTTCTTGTAGCCAACTTGTCAAATTGGACAAGAAGCCTCAGTTAAACTTTGGGACTAATTTCATCATGAAAACTGTGAATGAAGTGGTCAAGTGGCATGAAGTATCTTCATTTGACGCAGGAATATATTTCTTCATTAATGTCTTGTGATTTGAAGAGGTCCACAGGTACATCTACTGACTCTCTTGAGTAATCTCAATGCTCTAAATGATTAAGTACAGCATTACTTATTTAAGTGCTTTAACTTTGAGGTTTAAGCTGCCATCACTGCTGCCGGCACCGTGTCTGTCTGCTCCAGTTTAAATAGAACATCAACCTCAGCTTAAGAGTATACTGTATGTCAAAAGACATTTTAGACACATATCCATTATTAAATACGAAAAAAGGCATGCTACGCGGATAAAGTCATAACAAGCATTAAAATATAAGGGGGACATTGTGCAGGGAGTTTACCTCTGACAGCTGATCGGTCGCGCTCCTTCTCCACACTCTGATCTGCTCTGTGCTTCATGCTAGTCAATCATGTAGAACAATAAACCATGTGGCTGCAGGCGTGACGGCGTGCAGCGTACAGTGGAGCGTGGTGGCTACTCGACAGACTAATTAACCATACAGACAGGGCCTGGCGCCATAACCCAAGACAATTCCAATCTGAGGGGCTGTAATTGAAGTGACAAGTTAATTACGGTCTGATATTATCGTGCGTTCCCTGTAACACTTTTCAGCCCCCTCCAACTCATGTCTCTCCTTTTTGGGAGACTTCCTGTTCTCCCGGCCTGTGTGTCCCTCCGTTTTCACATGTGTTAATTAAGACAGCAGCCCAACAGGTTTGGAGCATGTGCATGTGACCTCCTGACCTTTCACCTAAGTTGGTTTCTATAATAAAAAATGGCAATAAGTCCACTTTCTTTTAATTTCATTTATAACATCCACAAGCTTTACTTTGTAGATGTGAAACAGCCAGAAAGAGTCATGACGACAGCAGTGCCATCACCAGCCCCTTGGCTCAGCAATCTCCACCCAGTCCCACCCAACACCTCTATGCACCTCTGTAATTAGTGTTAGCATCTTCTTTAAACAAGCTACATAAAGTTTAGTGGCAGGATTAAATCAGATCATTACCATAATATGGCTGTGCAATTTGCCCCTATCTCTGTGCTTTTCCGCCACATCAAAGCCCGGTGGAGCACTGGTGTAATTGGGCCATGCCGCCTTGTCAAGATGATTCAGCCTGATGGCTGCTCCTCTCCCTAGAAAACCTCCTGGGCATGATAATTAATGGAGAAGAAAGTCAAGTCAACGTGAAAAAAAAAAAGAAGAGAAAAGGAAATTAAATTAAAAAAAACTTTGGACAGTCACATATAAATATTTCACAATTCTGACTTATTCAAAATTAACATTATTTGTTTGATGTATAATGGATATTAACTATGTCAAGTCTCTCTTCTATTAATTCCAATGTGTTTTTAATCAGGTTTTCAGATCCAAGTCCTCATGCTGTGACCTTTTGAGTGGTACTAATGATGTAAGTAAAACAAAATCAAAGTTTGTTTGGCTCATTGTATGTCTTGTATATTAGTCTTGTCATTTGTGATGTGATGCTGACATGAGGACAGCTGCCATTCAGTGCATACAAAAGATTGTGAGCTGATTTCCCTTTGGAGTTAAGGTAACAAACAGAGCCACATGTATCTATTATAATTTCCTTTTTGAATAGTCTCCTGAGAGGAAAGCCAGTGGCATTACAACAACCTTGGTGCCTTACACAAAATCACTTTTCTTTGATAATTTACATCATTATGTCACCTTGTTGGAAGAATGCAAATGATAAGCCTGCTGTGCTTTTGTTGACAATCCTTGCCAACACTCTTTGGTAATGAATAAGGCAAGGCATCAAAAGTAGACAGGTGCGCCATGTCTGCTTACTGGCGCTATGAATATCTCTCATAGAAAATCAGCCTGGGTCAATGTTGATTTGTTGCAAATTAGCCCCATATGTTTTATCTTGGAGTTTACATATGAATGAGTGAAAGCAGCGAGAGGAGGGCTGGCTTTGGCGGAGGGCATGAATATCGATGATCCCTGTGCATGGCGGGTCGTGGAGAGGCGTGCTGGGGCCGGAGCTCTCCCTGCCATTCAGATGTCCATCATGTGTTCAGCCAGAGAGAGCGTGGAGACAATGCCACTGACAGTTGGTGACAGAGACAGCTGGTCGTCCTGCAAGCCCCAGTCTGTGATCCGCTATGGGGTGACATTTGAGCCCCAGAAAGTCCAAAAATGGGTTCATCAAAACAGCAGGCCAGGCGTTGTTTCTGTGTGCCACCCGGAGACCCGTGCCATGAGGCCGGTTGGCACGTCACACAATACTTGACTGGTTTTCTTGTTTCTCCCATCTGCCCCGAGTGTTCAGCCTCCACTTAGGGCCACTGGATGGAGGCTGCAAGTAACCTCCCAAATTTGAATATGAGAAAGGTCTCTGTAAAAAAACATCACTTTAATGACATTTGGCAGTCATTTGATTTATTAGATTTTTGAGAGAGGGAGACGCAATCCACTAAATATTTCATACGCCATGCTAATCCGTGTAATATTGCCAGCTGAAGCCATGTACCTGCACCGCTAAGACGAGAGCACATGAATTTCTCGCCGTGAGAAATGCCGGTGAGTCTCCTGAATAATAAAATAGGGGTATTGAAATATTTAGTCTTTGATTCCCATTAAAAGAATCTTTAAAACATGAAATTTACATTTTGAAAAGAAAAGAATAGTCATAGGGGAGACAGCAATCAACCACACTAGCATAAGAGACCTGGAGCCAGTTAGAAAAAAAACTGTCTGTGCACTTGCTCTCAAAAGTAGTTTTGGGGAAGAAACAGACAGCATAAGTTCAAACAAAGGCTCTCTACTAAGGCAGAACAAATGGTTCACAAGAAGCCGTTTGCGTGATAGCATGTGTTGGGTTTCCGCTGTTGATGTCAGGTGAAAAGCACAAGTGACAAGAGATAGGACCTCCACAATATCTAAAACATTCTGTGACAAAAGTAGCTTCAGAACTGGGAATGAAAGGAAATGAGGTGTCAGCAGTTTCATCCCACTCACGACACTTCTCTCATCTCAACCCTGTTTGACATTTCCACAGCTGCTCCGGAGCAGTGAGCGCGGCACAGGGGATAGCAATGCGCCCTTTGTTTCTGCACAGTGCTTGGTCCATTTGAGTGGGCTCCAGTAAGAAGACAGAGAATGACAGAGACATAAACGGAAGCATGTGGTTGACTGTGTGCATCCCCGGATTTGAGGCGTGCAGTTTGGCTGACAGCACACGGGCCTGACACGCTGGTGCGTGGGCGAGCGTGCCACATGGTGCCTTCCTTCTTGCTTCCCATCTCAAGACACTTATGTTAAATTTGTCTCTCCCCACAAGTCCTTGGCAGCCATCGCTCGTCTCTTTCAAATGTGACATTGACCTTGTGGTGACATCAGCCCTCTGGGTGCTGTGGCATCACTGAGCCATATGATGAAAGCGTCCAATGGCAAGCTACCATGACTACACACAAAACAGACGCTGCCTTTGAACTGTCTTCTTTTGTTTTCACTGCACTTTTAAGAGCAGGGGTGGTCAGGGGCCAATACTTCTCCACATAATATGTGGTTCACATGTGGCCAGAGCCTGAGTAATGCAGCCTTTTGGGTTGAACCATGTTGAGAGACATGCTGTAAAAATCTGTGGACTGAAATAACAACAATAAATGTTATAACATCAGATTTTTTATTTTAACCCAATTTTATGACTACAACACTTTATTCTGACAATACTCCACTTCAACAATTCATTATGTAAATATTTTTTTGCCACATGATTGTGTTATATTAATGCTGCAATACACTGGTTATTAAGAAAAGCTTTATCAACTAAAAGGTGCAGTGATATCTTGTTAAAAGTAACTAAATAATCAATATTTTCTCCTTTGCAATACAGCAGGCCGAAGGCCCCTAGGAGCCTCCAAGCAGATTAAAACCCAAAGGAAGGCTTCTGCAGGAGTCTGTTTAATGAAGCACATGTGTTTATGTGTGTCACCGTGTACTATACTTTCACGTGTGTGGATGCTAACGGCAGAGCTGCTAGTTTTACATGCTAATCACAACTACAGTGTGTGTAATTGGACATAACAGGCATCATGCGAGTGGGGCGGGTGGAGAAAGAGCACAGTGCAGGTCCTTGAAGGCCTAGCAAGCTAATTTGCACACGGTGATATTCACAGTTGACAACTGGCGGCAAATAAATGAGATGGAGAACGGCAGCCAGACAATATGCCACTGTGCACCCACTGCTTGATTTGCCACCAGGGCCTCGGCACCCAGGTAGCACAATTACTGCCCATCCTCTCTCCCTAAATTGTGAAGCGGAAAAGAAGTGACACCCATAAGGCGTGCATCACTATAATCGAATCTAAATGAAGGCTGTGCATAACCAGAGCTCCCACCTGAGACAGTGGGAAAGATGTGACCGCGGCAGCCTGTCAACACCGTGTCAACACACCCGTTCACAGCCACGTCCGCATGCATAATCACACCCATCATTATGGCGTCAATGACAATAATGTAAATATAAAGAGCAGCTAGAAAAAAGCCAGGAAACACGTACGATTGCACTCCTCCATATTAAACTGCGCAAATAGTTAACTATAACCAAATCTGAGGCGACAATGTGTAGGAACGTGTTTAACTCCAATTTTTAAGGGGAGAGTTACATTAGGTCATCTTGCATCAGATAAGATATCCAATAGTAAGGCTGAACTCCCAACCCCACTTTTACTTTTGCTGCATTTGCACAATTGTCTAAGCTATGTAACTTCACATCACTTTGCATGGTGAGTTTCCAGAACTATTTATTCATGTGTTATATCGTAATTCAGTAAATTTAGTAATATATAGAGTAAGTTGGCCCTTCCTTCTGCTAAGAAAATGTGCAATTCAAATATTTTTCTGTTTTTTGATGCATTTCCAGTATCTTGCTTGTTGCTAATCAGCCTTAACATAATGTTAGCATAGTTGACTAAGAGACAGTAGTAGTAGCCCAATGTTTGCGTTTAACTCATATACAATATGACAGCTAAATCTAATTGGACTTCCTCTTGGTAAAGATGACTGAATAGCATGTTACAATCTAATATAATGAGCTATATGCATACAGAAAACGTCTGCCTTATTGGTTTTTTTGACACATGTAGACCATGACATGTCGCACAGGTCATTGCGCATGGTTGTGTCTAATAGCTGCTTAGCAAGGTAGCTTGTTAGCTCAAAAATGCCACAACCATACTGAACACTCAGGCCACCAAGCCAATTAATTCAATTGAAATATGTAGAAAAGAGCCATCACATGAGTCCTTTCAGTTCTCTCTTCCAGTGCTTTGCTAGACTGCCAGGAAACAGCTAAATATCTCACCTGCAGTATCAGACAAACTCACTGTTACTGGTCCTATAATATTGAAAATAAAACCACATTTTTATAGCCCACATCAAATGCTTAGGCCATAAACATACTCATTATGGTATGGGTTTGTTTTGCAATACAAAACACTTAATAATATTATAATTTCATAACATTACTTGAGAATGTAGCTAATAGTGAGGTGTGGGTTATCCTCAGTGCACCATGGCCCGTACACACACTTTATTCTTCATATATAAGCACAACATTGGCAAAGTTTAAAACATTGGTGATGTAAGAGGACACACACCGCCGAGCATCATTATCACTACTTCCTGGACTAAAGGCAAAGTATTAAATCCACTCCACCAGTGCAGTGATTGAGTCTGTCAGTGTCATTAAGCTGAGGTGACGTTGGTGTGGCCTGTTCAGCCTCTTAACATGATCCCACTGACATGTACAGCCTGCTGACCTGGCAGCAACATACATGTACTGTCTTTATGTCTAAATGTCTTTACAATGTTCACAACTCACCTCTCCCCAAGTAAACAGCTATGTATACGTCACTGACCAGGCAAATGTTTACAGAATGTGTGCGTGTGCTGATTTTATTACACTACTGAGCAAAATACTTGGCCTAAATGACATTAACATGTTATAGAATAAGATGTTATTACTACTCGTACATTTCACTATGGCCTGATGTCTTTGAGTGAGTGATGCCTGTGGCAAGTAGAAAAAATACTCTTGTCAACTCTGTTCTGGTAGAAAAGAAGAAAAAACATCAACAACAGTTTAGCAGTAACATGAAGGTGTAGTTCGCCGTTAGCGCTATACAAGATTGAGAGTACAATGGACTTATTTTACAGGATCCAAAGCTGCTTGTGGAGTGATGATGAAGTGTCAGAGCAGGGACAGAGGAAGTGGGCCAGTCTCTGGAGGCTTTGACCAGACAACGTGTTTTTCTCTTTCTTTAGCCCCACAATTAGAAGCCATAGTCTTGCGCTCCTGTGATGGCTCCCTCTTCTTCGCCCAGATATATTTATCTGAGGATAATTGGCCATTAAATCCTCACTTGACAACTGTGAAAATGCCACCCCAAGAGTAATCTGGCTGCCAGAAAATGACAACGCTTGGCAGAGCTGTCGACTGCTGGGAGCCACATCAGGAAAAGGATGGATCTATTCCACACATTCACACTCATTCAGATCGGATACACAAAACCGCCTCACACTGTCCTAATCAAATTCTCCCCTGTTCACGGGCTTCTGATATGATTTTTTGTATATTGTTTGAAACCTCTCATATTATGATCCTTATTAAAAGATTGGTCCCAGTGCTTGGATAAAACAACACCCCATAAACCCTTCCATCACTGGCAAAAAAAAGATGTTTTTGTGTTATTTCCATTAAATTTGCAAGCTCCCTGCTTTGATCAATTCATCACCGTACTCTCTATTCAATTACTGATGTAGCAGTTTTTCAAAAGTGCTTGTGTAAAAATGTGATTTTTCCTCAGAGCATCTGTCCGACTCTGATCCTTATCCTATGGTTCAACGTACACATTTATTTTTCTCATTTTAAGCTGTCAGAAGCTTGGCCAAGGCAAATGAGCAGACAAGGATTGCACTATATGTCTGTCCTTTTTCTTCCCTGCTCCTTGGCTGTCTCTCCGGCTGCTAACTCAAATCAGACAGAGCAGCAGCTACAGTAAGTGTAATTATTCTCAAAGGAGGCAGTCCACGGCTTTGATATGCTTTCCAACACTGGCCGTAGTTAACCTCGGGGTGAGCACTTGCCTGTATACAATATGTGCTTTTATGTAATCCTTTCTTTTATTGTTTTTTTTTTTTAAACTTAAACACTGAATAGAAACAGTGAGACAATACAAAGGTAATGTGCATTCAGCAAAACTGGATTTGTACTTGTGGTTTGGTTATTGACATTTTCCATCACTGTACATTTTGTGTGTTTGATTTTCTGGCAAAACAAACTGACTGACCATGATAAAGTGGCTGCAGTGGAATGTGAACATTATCTTTTGCAGAGACGATTGAAGAGATTCTTTCCACTTTGTCTGGTAAACATGTGTGGGGAATAGAAGCCTGGTGAGTTATTGTATTTGCATGGGAAGTGAGAATTCTGCAAAACTGTTGCTAAGTGTATGATGAGTGATTGAGTTATATTTGGAAAGGGCTAAAATCCGATACAGAAATATTCCTTTTCACTTTTAGTAAATTGACAGTGTAGTATGAGGGCTACCTGCATCTGCTACTTGTTTACTTTTTCAGTGTGTTTTTGCCAGGACAGATTCATCGTAATAGCAGCTCTAAGGGTCAACATAAGCATCCAATTTTAAAGTTGGTTTTTTTGTTGTTTTTTTTATCAGCCATGAACCAGGAAGTAATGCCTGTGCACTGTGCTAACCAAACTCTGCTCTGTCATCTGAAGGTGCTGGAACACATTTATATAGTCACAGCAGTGAGTATTTAGTGTTTAGGATGTTGAAGGAATGCTTTAAGAAAGGGAGGAATACATTTGGACTGCTACAAATATAAATATTGTTATTATCATTATTATTAATAATAATAATATTTTTTCCCCACATATTTCTTGCTGCATCATCTACTATTTCCTCAAGTAGTGATTTTTTCCTCACTCTACTTTGAATTGAACAGTAAAAGATTTTCCTTGTCAAACTGTGTTTTGCAGTGGTTTAAGGTCAGGCCTGGGATTGAACATAACATTTACGCTCATGGCTCTTGTAAGGTGGTGTGCTTTTAGAGCACATGCTGCACAATCCGTGCCTCTTCACATCAGTCATTTGTGTCGCTGAGGTTACATGGTCCACGGCATCCTGCCTGAGTACATCTCCGGAAACACCCATCTCTGATTTCCATCCAGGAAGTTTGAGAGCTTTCTCTAATATTAGTCAGATGGTACCGGACAGACACACGAACCTGGGATGCAAAAGCAATATCACTTTTATTATGTCGAGCCCGGGGAAAAAGGGTGGATTCTGGCCCTAAAAGCTCCAGAATATGTTGTTTATTAATTCAGAGCAGTGTTTTGGTTTCACAATCCATGTTATCAAATATTCCGACATTGTCTTGAGTGCAATCTCATGTCAGAATGCTAATGGTGCCGACAGTACAGCCGAGGTGAGTGCAAGGTATGTCGCATCAACTATTCACCAGAGAGATTGTATAGGAGGTGAGCAAGAGATATTCTTTCTACCCCAGTCCACAACAGACACTTTTTCACATTTTAACAGTTAGTTGAAGAAGGTTTTGTTTGTTCCTCAGTGTTTTTTGCCTTTTTTCATCCTTTTGCCTCCTGCCTTTCCCTCCGGAGACACAACAACAACGCATTCCCAGTCCTTCTCTGTTTGATGACCTACATTGTATTCTCTTTGCGTGGAAGTACGGGGGGGCTTGTATGTTGCATGTGTGTAAATTGTAGTGCGTAAACTGCTCTAACAAAGGGAGGAGCGCAGCAAAGTGTTTGGCAGGATTGCATCAGGAGAATTTGTGTCACTGATGTTGGCTGGAGATCCCCTAAGGTGTGTGTGAGCTCGGTGTGGATAGAAATATAATACAGGGCATGTTTGCTCAAAATTCACCGATCCAGCTTTTCAGTTCTGATGCTAATTTTGATGTTATAGCTTTAAGTATCTGCTGATTATCAACAGATACGGTGCAGGGATTGAAAACAGCATTTATTTTCTTTATACAAACTGATCCAAATGTATTATATATGCATTATAACTGTCTCAACTACAGAACAAATTTGTATAAATAAAAATGCAAACATCACAAACCTTTCTAGACCAGTTACAACCAGTAAATAGTCCATAATCCATATGCCAAACTAGGATATGGGCGATATTTGGAGGCTGATATCCGAAACAGCTACATTTTCAGCATCAGCTACAATATCAGATACTACAGATACTACAATAGTATCGGATCAGTGTATCCCTAATGCAAAAGATGACATCTCCATTTGGACCTTCACAAAAATGTCTATGTAGGTTTGACAAGTCATGGGTTTAAACAATGTAATGTCCTGTTTGTTTGGAGATGGGGAGCAAGTGTGTTTATAGGGATGGACCAAATGAGTCTCATCTGGGTTGGAGCATTTTAGGGATGCGCTTTGATCATATGTCCCAGCATTGCACAGGCCCCGCAGCAGTTGGCATGCATGGTGAAATCATGTTCTTACTTCTATTATATGATTGTGTTCAACAAGCTAGTGTGCGTCTTTGGAGCAAAACCCACATATGTTAAGCATGGATACAAAGTCAAATGCATGGTTTTCATTCTGCTTGCACTTTGATTACTGCTTTTTAGGCACGGGCAATTTCACCATGACTCAGTGAAGAGATGGATGTACAACAGTATCTTTGTAGTAGCAAATTAACATGTGTACTATCTATTTCTCATGCACATAAGTTGATTGAACCAATCAAGCAGAGACCCTTCTACCATCTGAGCTAGTCCAAGTGTGGGTTTAGTGGCTCGGGAATAAGAAACTCACACAGACTCACAAAAACATTAAAAACAAACTTGACAAACTGATAAAATCGTGTACCTCAGGGCTATGCCTGTACCTGATTCTTATACATAATAACATAATTTCTGTTGAAATCAGGTAAAACAAGAAGTTGATGGCACCACACCAAGTTACATGTCAGATCTGTGGAAAGAAGATTCCACCCATGGTAAAGAGGCATGTGCTGTCAAGTACATTTTTTGTTACAGGTCTTATGTTACACAAATTTGACTATTGTGAGTTTTTAGCCATGTTATAATGTTGTTACTTTGAGTTGTTTTGTTTAATTTTCACATATTTGAGTAATTGTGTATTTTTAGTCTGTCTAGAAATGCTCTCATGATGCAACTTATGTCATGAAGCAGTAGTTTTCAAATGAACAGCTACTTTTTGCCTTGTGTTCATTAGCGATTGGCGATTCCAGGTCTGAAATCATCCAAATGATTCTAGTGATTTTTTTTTAAACACAGTGGTGCACTTCCTTTCTTACAACATGACATCGTAAGTGTTTTCAGTTTAAGAGAAGACCTCAGCCTAAATATGCAGGGTTTGTGTATTAAATATGTGTGAGAGTGCTTTCGGTGTGCACCAAACATTCCATTTGAACTAGAAGCAATTCGGTATTCGGTAGTATTCGGATTGTTTTTGCTGGTGTGAAAGCATCATTTGCGCTGAGATCCGCACAAAATAAAGCGAAGTGTGACCTAAAAAAAAATAGGTGGTCTTGGTCCTCTTGACTCCACACCAAATGCCAAACTCTGGTGGTCCCTTTGGTGTGAACGCGAACTCGGGTTCAAACCATAGACAGTATTAGTCCAAACAAGCTATCCGAAATGCATCATGGGAGGGGATACATGCTTCCTCTGCCTGATGCCCTACATGCCTTCGGTGACTCCAGTGCAATTACAGATCATTCTCCATATGCAGCCGTGACTCATTTTTTAAATTTTATATTTTGCCAACAATAGCCAATACAGATAATGTAATATAAGAAAATCAGAGGAAGTACCAATGTGCGAACGTGTTGCTCCATAGTGAGTCAAAATTAGAGGTGCATACCTATCTCACAGCGGCACTGGAGAACAGCGGTACCCTGTGTTTTAAAAAGGTGCCAGTGTTCCCCAGTGGCACTATATCCCAGTTCTTTGTGGTGAACAGCGGCACAGGGGAACATTGGGACCTGGTGTTCACATAGCAACCAGCATTTGTTATTTTAGGCTATTAATTAACCAAACAGTTTCATGGCAATAGGCATCAGCCTATTCAATTGATTCAACTTCAAAAATTCCCTGCTTTTAGCTTAGTGTGCAAAATGTCAGGCTAGGTCCAAACCAGGCTCCTGAACCAGTGGGCAGCAGCTCTGGTTCAGGCCAGGCTGAAAACTGGAGCGGGGAGTGGTGTTGGGTGCCTCAACCTGAGAAGCACTTTCCCCGGGTAGAAGTGCGTGGAGGACTCACAACAATATATAACAAATCAAACTGGATTTGTGCTTCTGTCTGGATGCTTTGCACCACGTTGAAACCAGCCACGATCCTTGAACACAGATGTCCACACACAGATTCAGTGCACAGAGGATGGCACGGACCTGCTCAGACCCAGTCCATAGCGCACTGGTCTTGCTCGCCAACATCTGGAACCAGCACATGGAGGATGGACCTCCGGACCTGTCTGACCAGCACACTTGGAGGATAGCAAAAGACCAAGCACCGAGCCCCCAGGCTATGAGTTCCATACAGGGAAACAGTAGTACCTTTCAAAATTGGAGGTACTGATGTTTCCCGGGAGGAACAGGGAACGTCGAACTGACCCCAAAATGGATGCTTATTGCTATTATTATTTCTTATTTCTTGATGAAACATCAATCAGACAAAGTTTGGTTTGTTTGCAAGTGTTAAAATGGACCACACTGGAGTTTATATGCTACATAATAACACTTGTATTGCCTGGTGAGGACCAAATAATCAAACTAGCAGTGTAAGCGCCCAGAATGAAACAAAACACAACTCCAGATATGTTTTCCAAGAGGCAACAACATTAAAATATACATCCAAAAATTGTGAGTCCTTTAATGAATAAATGCACAATAACAAGTTCATCCCTGATTTTCCCAGCAAATAATTCTTGTATCTCCAGTTAAAGATGTTAGCACAGGCATGGTCACATCTCCATCTGTGTTACAGAGACATTCATTTGAAAGCATATGAAATGTCATTAAACCCGTTCATTTCCTCATATTTGAGAACCTAAAGTTGGGTGTTATCCCTGAGAGCACTAAAAGTAAACGCTGGTTAAGCCCCATTAGGAGCCCATGTGCTGTGACGATCTCATTGGGAAGTGCTGGATGAAAATTGCCCGGATTAATGTGTTAATCCACCTCTTTAAAATGCTAATGTCCATTTTATGCCCATTAAATCTCAGTGTGCGTTTTCTTTGATGCGTGCAATTTCTATCAATTAAACACAGAGGAGTGAAACAGGCAGAAGGGAGATTATTTTCTCCGCTTCAAGCATGATTTTCTCCTTTTGGTTTCATATTTATCTTGACTTTGGAACAGGGAGGGGGTTGTTGTTTGGAATGGGTTTGGGAAATACAGAAGGCGCACTGTGGAGATATGAGGGATTCTGGAAGCCCTCTGTGCCATTCAGAGCTTACTGTACAACAAACCCCCAAACAACTCCAAGGAAGAATAAATATGTAAACATATCTCAAAATTACATGCCAACACCAGCAGGAAATTGTAAAATGGAAAACTAAAAGAAACTTGAGAGAAGTGACTGAAGTGGAGAAGTTTACACATGTAAATTATGCTTAAAAGTTGATACTGGAGTGAAATGGTGCACAAAGGAACCACTGCTACTACTTATATTTTTCCAAATGCAGGACTACTATGGAAATTTAGTTTTTTTCATAGAAGCCTATTTTAATAATTATTGGCTTTGACTGGGCACACATTAGAAGTGGTGACACATGATAGGATAATGTGAAGGACCAAAGAGGACCCAAAGTGGTACCAAAAAGGTCACGTATCTGTAGGATTACTTCTACCACATGTAAATGGCACTCTGGACTATAGAGATGCAAACATATTCACATTTACACTTAGCCTACTTAGAGCCTTCCTTTTTGAATCTTGCCCCAGTGCAAATTATAAGCATTTTTTGAGGTCAAAATAAGACTGCTGCATACTGTTTGCACTTAATTAAAAATCCTTTTATCGTCCTATAATCAGGAAGTGGGTGTTGGCATGCTAGTTGCTAGTAGGTGTACTGCCTTGGCAAAACTCTGCTCCACTCTGCTCTGTTGTGAAAAATGCTTATAAACTCATTGTGGTGAATAATTAGATAAGCTAAGTGTAGAATAACTGGATAACTGCAGACTGATGAAACACAGTAATAATAATTTGGTATAGTGCTTTTAAGAATAAATTTACAGAAAAATCAAATAGTAAAGGTCTACTTTCAAACCTCAATAGTCAATGCAAATACAAAATGCTAAAAGGATAGATAAGAAGATCAAGATTGAAAGTGAAATGAGGTGAGTTGTTCCACAAATGTGGCTGTCGGATGCCCTCGATGTTGTGAAAATCCCTTTAAGACCAGGAGTGACATTGCTTGTCCAATCACATAAGGCTTCTGCGGCTGACCATAAACTGTTTCCAGATTTGTCACACATAGACACGCACACATGCCGCCATTGTTCACTGCTAAAACAATTCCAGTAAACTCGCATTCATCATGAGCGCACTATTTTTGAGGTAGGAATGATTTATTAAGGCCTCTAGACTTGTGCCTTCACACCCTCCATCATGTGCAAAATCTGCTGCTGCAAAAAGGACACTCTAAGCTACATAGTGAAAATGTACTAACTTATGTTTTATTCACTCAGGCATTGTGACAAGTTGCTGTGTGCCAACGCAGTGGCCACTCTACTTTTCATGATGTCTCCTTGTATGGAAGGAAGAGATCATTTAATGGAGTCATACCTTATTTTTACTTTTAAAAAAGTGAAAAAGTGAGGTAGTTCATGGTATGGAAGGAAGAGATCATTTAATGGAGCCATACCTTATTTTTACTTAACCTTAACCTTAACCTTTAACCCTAACCCTAACCCTGAAAAAGTGAGCTAGGGTTTGCAGTGGTCCAAAGTTATTCCTCATTTACCTTATACATTTCGAGCATCCTAATTATTCACTACAATGAGTTTGGCACATTTCTACTTTCAGAGGCCAGAGGCGAGTTTCACCTTCACGGTAATGCTAAAAACAAATAGCATGCTAACCAACCACTTCCTGATTATCAAATTCAATGGAGACAGTACATAGCAAAGACAATGAGTTTAGTGCATTTCACAGATTTCAAAGGCCAAAGGTGAGTTTCGTCTTCGGCTAAAAACAACTAGCAGGTTAACCCTTTCTGATTATTAAATTAAATGCAGAAAGTGCACACAGAACACATTTTGCTCGAATACATGGGAAAATAGGAGTTATAGGCTTTAGGTTTAAGTGTGCAACCCACAGAAACTTGACATGAAAGTTCAAAACCAGTCAAGTGAAGAAATCGTCAAACTCACGCACAAACCAGCGTGCCCTAACTAGTCCTTATGTAAGCTTTTCATTGGAGTGTGTAAAATATTAAAATCAGCCTAATTTTCTGAGATATATTAAATCTTTGCTTCAGTAATCGTGAGCCCATTCCATCGAACAAATTAGGTGCCCACTGCTTGGTGCAATCAGAGGAGTGGCAAATGAGAAGCAGACTGGTATTAGGGAATGTTCACAGACTGCTAATGGCCAGGGGAATTAAACAGATTATCATAACATTCAGTACAGTGGAGTTGGGCAAACTTGGAAAGGCAACTATGGATATACACTAGTAGAGGTCAAACTTAAAGTAAATGTAATCAAGTATCCAATATCGATGCCAATGCGTTTTGAATTAAAAAGCATTATTGTAAAAAAGAGGGCATCATTATATTAGCTTGAACTGATTTGTGCAAATAACCAAAAATATAAACAATGTATTTCAAAAATGCACTAAAATATTTTTTAAACAAATCAATATTTTGTATGTATTTGCATGCAAACATACTTTTCAATACCACAGTCAGTAATGATATATTGATATTCAGTATCAATTCACCAATCAGTCAAACCAACTGAATATATTTGGTTGGAATTGGAGGCTTATCTTGTTCAATGACATTCAATAAGATTTTTTTCCTCTTTTTTTAAACCAAAGCACAATTTAAATGTTATCACAATGTATGTAGACTCCATCTATAGGTGAATTAAATAATCTGCTTCTTTTGAAATTGACATTTTACTGTAATTGGTTAAATCCACCTGTCCGTCACTGTTGCATTAAGCAGCACTGAATCTCAATATCGTCAGAGGGATGATCACGATTCAGTTTTTCTTCACCATATTAGCCAACCCTGAAGCCTCATAGTTATAAAGACCAGTGCACACAAGTTCTACTGAAAACACAGCTCCACATAGCCAAAGGCAGCCAAACCTCATGGACCACTCATGCAGGAAACAAACAAAGCCTGCTTCTTGTCATGTTCTTTGGCTTGTTTTGGGGTTGAAGCAAAATTAGTTGCAACTGAGTTTGAGGTCCTAAAACAGTGTGCTCCTGCAAGGTCCTGGGCCACCAGTGTCATTATACAATTTGTCTGTACTGTCTTTCCAACAAAAAAAACAGGGAGTCAACATTGCGGGAGCCTGGCAGAGAGAACTTTTTCTACCAACAAGCTCGTAGTGGATGATGAGGAGAGACAGATTCAAGATGGTGTGGTGGAATCTGATAGCTGGGACGTTCGTGCACAAGCCAGCACACTTGAGTGACCTGCCAACATCTATAGAGTGCATCCCACAAAGGACATTGTCATTGTTGTTTTCCCTGCAATCCAATAAGCAGCATTTTGGATTTCCATTACTTGCCTCCCCCTCTCTGTCTTCCAGTGGTTCCAGCTGCTGTTGTCAGATTTCCTGTTGCACTGTGATCCTTGGGAGGGAAAAGGGAATTGTTATGGAAGTTGGAAGTCCTTACCATCGCTCCGAACTCGCTTCAGCATCCTTCCCGTTCTCTAACGTAGCTGCCGTCAGGGGTGTCACTACATGATGAGGCGTGACACCAACGGATCGAGCCATGCTTTGTCACCCTGATACACTTATGCATTGGTTACAGAGCTGAGCTGCGGCACAGACACGCTGTCAAGGAAGAGGAAGACCATTATCGCCAATAGAAACAAAAGTACATGGGGACTGTGGTAGACAGAAGGATGATTTTGGGCTAAGCTACATTTTCCATTTTTATTTTTTGTATTTCTTACTACTGTTAGTACTGTAAAGTTACTAGCAAAGGTTTTATGGATACTAGTCATTTGGCGGTTTTACTATAAAATAAGTTGAATATGAAATGTTGAGTTGTTGTTCAGTTAGTATCCCCCTGTACTGGAGCCAGTGTAAGACCTGTTTTCTGCTTGTTTGACTTGCAGCACCACAACTTTAATTCCTGTTTGAAGTTATATACAATACACACTATAAAATGAATGAATCTGGCATTTTCTGATGACCAATGATCCAATAAAGATAAAGTGGCATGTGTCGCCTCCTTAAGCAGGTTCTATCTGACATGGTGGGAGAAAAACTTGTACTCCTAAAACCTGTATAGATATATCAGATTTGTGATTAAACAAAATGCGCTTTTCTGACCTAAAAACATTTCTTAGGACTTCAGGACTGTGCAGAATATACAGTCATCTTCACTTTGGACAGACTTTGGGCAGTCTGGAATTTACCAGTTTTTCTCAGATTTTCTCATTGATACAATGGCAGCTATACTTAACTAATGCTATCTTATATAAACCATCTCAAGATCATTCTGATCTTAGTTTTATTTTTCAATTGTTTGATGGCCCTGATTCTCCTGGTTATAATTGGTTAACTATGTGGCACTGAGATTCTATGAGAGTGACAATTGGGCTCTAGTTTTATCACTCTGCTTTTGTAAGTGTCACTTCTAAGACCAAAACAAGAATCACTCAAAAGATTGCTCTTTTTTAGCCTCACTCAAAACAACTTTGTTCTTTTAACCTATATATGAATAATGAAAGCAATTACTCCACTGAACAAAGACACACGAGTAACACGCCTTTGTTTTATTTTTACCCTTAAAATTGAAAATCTTTTTGCTGTTGTTGTTGTACTCTTATGTTTGTGGTTTTGCTTTTTTTAGAGTGTCAAGTCAAACTCAGGACAAGTGAGGTTCAAGTTCATTAAAAAAAAAAAAAAAAAAGTTAAGGTTTCAAAGGAAACTGAGGCAACTTGGATTGTTTTCATATGAATTATTCACTGTTAGATTGTATGTCCAGTGTCTTTATTACAAAGTGCCATATCAGTGCTGAGTGTGAGCACATGAATCTAGGAGGTTTCACAGGAGCAACAGGGGTCTGCCTCTCTCAGGACACAGGGCTTGACTATAAGTGACAAACAGGAGAGAGGTTTGAGTTGTGCAAAATACACTTAACTTTATTTATTTAGTTATTTCTTCCTTCAAGATGTTGTGATGAATGAGTTTAAAGGAATGGGGAGATCTGATTTTGTATTCTATCAAATCAATATACAGCAATGGATAACATCAGCCAAAAGTTTTGGATTAGTATATTGTTATTAACTACAAAAAGGCTAATTGTGTATGAATAATCAGTTAAAGAAATGTATCAAAATTAAAAGATTTACTTTTTTTGAGAGAAAACAAAACAATGTTTCTTTAGGTCATATTTTTGACATCCAGTTTTGTATTTTATGTGAGGTAGGCCACATGGTCATTTGACAAAGTCGTGAACTTGATGACTTACAATGGAAGGAGACAACCACGCCTGACACTTTGATTGCCACATTTTTGTTTCTGCTAAAAACGTATTTTATGTGTTTGTGATTTGGTCGATTACAGTGAGAACAGGCTGTTTGCAGAGCTGTGACACACGTGCAGGTGGATGTGCATGTAGTTTGCATGTGTATTTTTGGGGAAAATAGTTGGGTGGAGGGTCTCCGGGTGTAATTGGCCCGCCCGGGCACAGCACTCCACTGCATGTGGAGTCTTGTGTTGGCGGGGTGGACGGGGAGGAGAGTTCAAGGCCTTTGTTTGTGGCGGCCGCCACATGTCTGCCTGTGTGGCAGCACAGACTCAGCTCCCGGCTGCGGAGCCTTGGCTTTGGGGAGATGATTGTTATAGCACTGGTGTTGGCTTTTAAAATGCCTTTTTTAATGGGAATGCATTTCACAGGCGAGAGCAGGCGGGTATGGCCAGCCAACAGCAGACTGCAGTGTACAGAAGTTCAGCATGTGTCGCTGATGTTTCAACAGTGGAAACAGCCTGCCATCTGCTGCTGGAAACAAGTATAAAGACATACTGCTAGATTCTCTCAAGAACTCAGGGTCTTACAAGATTTGCTTTTTGAGACAAATAAAATCATGAATATTGTAATAGTACATGTCATAATATCCATACTAGCCTATAAGATAACTACTGTGTTTTTTCACACTATACTTGGATCTACTTAATTATTTCCATTGACTTCCTGTCATGTTAATTCCTCTTGTAAACAAACATGATGTGTATGTCATCAGTGGTGTAAGAGTGCTTGTAAAGTAGCTTAATTAAAGAGACATTCAATGCATGACCTTTTCCACTTACCTCCAGCACTTTTCCAGCTTTTCATTTGAAAAATAAATGAATTATGCAGTAACCAATGGCTCAGCCAACAAGAGCTTAGTCTGCCTAATGTGTTTGCCTAAACAGCATGAGGAGGAGGCCTACCTTTTAAGTGGATAAGATACCTCTGCTGGGCTGGCAGTAAGTGTCTACTTTAATTTAATTCAATAATCCCCATAAATGAAATAAATCCCTTCTGGGACATCCACTCCTTAAGTAGTGAGATAATATAAAATGAGGTTGGGAAAGAAAAATTAGGACATTATGGTTGATTGGGCTTTAACAAAAAGCAGAAATATTAATACTGAGATATTCTTTATGTTTATAATTTTGCAATAATGAATGAAGGCACCCATGTGGAAAACAATCAGAGAGCTCAGAATGGATGACAGTGATTGTGAGGCTTAGTGAAAGAATGCATTAGCATTTCCACACACCCCCAATGCAAATTGTTTCACTTCAACTTTTTAAAGCATTTGTGTTCTGACTCCATTTTAATAAGTCTGCTGATAAGGAGGCACATGCACGCAGCTCAACGACAGTCCCTGCAACACATTTACTCTCTGACTGATTCACCAGAGGAATGGAAGGGAAATTGAAAAGAATAACGAAACATAATCTTGTCAGTGAAATAATGCATTTTTGCTGAATGAACATTATTTAAATATAATACAATACCCATATCAAACATCCAATTGAATTGTGGTACTCAAAAATTCAAATGTAAAGTGAATAGGATCTTTGACTGTGTGAGTGAATACCGTTGTGCTCATTATAAAAAAAAAACTAACTTTGTTTTTTATGTCATAAAGCGTAAAGTTCATTTGTGACACAGTTACATTTTACTGGATTAGATTACAATAGGACCAGAATTATTATCTTGTCTCTCTGAGCTGCCAGTAAATTGTACTACCAAGTCCTGTGATCATTTAGTAAGCTTTAAGGTCTTTTTTAATTGATTAAGAGTGTGTTCAGTCTTAGTGAAGTCAAGAGTTATCTCCCTGTAAATGAGTGACTTGTTCTCTTGTTTTAACAGACTGAGTTGATTTTATGTAGCTTATACAGAACGCTCTCTTCCAGCAAATACAGCAAGCTCTTGTAAGTCAGATTGATTGAGTTGTCCTTGAACATCTGTTGTTCAGCCAAGCCTCAAAGGTAATCCAGCTAATGGTATGCTATCCACATAAACACACACATAAATAAAATGTTTCCAAAGAGATTTGCTCATTGACTTGTGGCTAATCAATTCCTGAGTTGCATCTGTTGATGAAGGTTGGGAAGTCCAGACAAAGATATATGTAGAGATCAATAGAAGCGCGATGGCTGGCTCCTGACTGACAGTCACAGCTCCAATGGGAGCCAACATTTACACAGTGATGGAGCAGGCCTGTCGGACATCTCAGCAGAGCCTCTGCTCTTCACAACAGCACTCACTCTGACAGGCAGAACTGTCCCTCACACACACAAACAGGAATTATAGCCCTATGTTGAGAAAGAATGAGAGTTATTTATATTTTGAAAATTCAACTACAAAAACTCCACTATTATGTATTTCATTCTATTTATGCCAGTGGATTCTAAATTACAAGATTTCTTTGCAGAATTAAAAATGAAAACAAAGTCTTCTTTTACATTTGACAGTTTTTGGTGGTCTTACATTCAGATGAGTATGATAGACAACGTTGTTTTTGGATTCACTATGGCTGCCAAGCAATATTCATAAATTTAATTTCCACTCTGCCCTTCTATTATTAGTTTTGGGTGTTATCAAATAGGATTGCTTCATCTTATTATATTTCCAGGCTTTGCCGTTGATATTCAAATTCAATAACATGGCCTGTACTAAGTACGTGGCACTAATAAATGCCACTGGATGATGCATATGAAGATAGGGCTCAGTGTAGAAGTCACAGCGGGCAATAATACAGCAGAGTGTCCTTCGTAGGTGAGACATGATTCTTCCATAGCTCCTTGCTGTTGGTTCCTGCCGCTCAGGTGACCTACATACAAAGACACATGCATGCTATGCTTATATTTCCATATATTTTATGAAGCTGATGAGACCCATCTGGAAAATGCATAGAACTGTTTTATTACAAAGTATTGACACAGTAAGACCATCCAAGCAGCTCCGTTCTCCGCTGTGCCCTCTCAGAGGACAGGTGACCAGTGAGCTGAACTCTCGACTCGGTGTCCACACATACATGTACTTCAAACTTGACTTCTCTTCTTCTTTCCTCTTTTATCACTAGGACCTGACTACTGCTCTTGCAAAAGGTTGCAGCTTAGGAAGCTTAGCCACAGCATCGAGTGACCTTTACTTTTATTATGAATTTTTCATTTTCATCATTATTATTGAGTGAAATCTATGCATATGATCAGCACAATGGATTTCTTTTTCATTAGTTGTCTAAAATGCCAGTCAGTGAATTGAGGGGCAGTCGGGGATGTCTGCCAGATTACTTCCTCCCCCACTGAAGGGATCTGACAATTGGAATTAATATGCGTGCAGCTTTCCTTCTCCATTTGTTAGCTGAGGTTTTCTGGGCAACTTTATCAGGGGTAACATTATCAAGAGCTTTGCAGAGAGCTTCTTCATCATGCTCACATCCGAGTCTGCCCAACACTTGTCACTGTCAATCAAAAGGTGATAATACACCCATGATTCTCTCATTTGGTTTAATAAAATCTCCAGGCTTATTTGAACTGCCGTCATTGCAGCCAATAATTGCTGCATTGAGGTTTAGCCAGGCCATAGCCTTAGGGATAAGAAAAGACTATTGCTATATATTGGCAGATGTTTTTTTTAACCTTTATTCCCTAGTTGTTCATATTTTTAAAATGCATATTACATTTGAATCTACTCTTGGCATTTTTATTCAAACTAATGTTGTTATTAAACATTATGTGGACATGGAGTCATCTGTTTCAGCTCCTTTATGTCGGAGTGACCGTGGAGGGTTACGCCAGGGAATGGCCCGTGTCATTTTTAACTGTCATTTATGGCCAAGTGCAGATTGTATTCAGAGAGCCTAAAATTCTCAGATGAAATTGACTGCTGCAAAAGAACATATTTCATCTCAAATCTACATTCAGGAAATTGCTTAGGTGGAGCCAGAAAATGCTGCTGAAACAACAAAGTCTTCTACCCCGGAAACAATCAAATCCAATAAGTTGCCAACAACAAATGATATGCCTTGGAATACATTTGGAAGTATTAGTTGTATGTAGGCTATATTTAATTGTGTTTGTCCAGTGTTTGCTAAATGCTATTTTGTAACACCTTTCTTTTTAATAAGACTTGGGAATCCTTTGTTGTATCTTCTCAAACACAATAACACAATACAAGACTCTGGGTGACCAAATCACGCATGCATTTCTACATGTAATAGAATATGTTTTGTAATTGCAAAGCACTATACTCTTTCCATTTCTTTGTATCAAGGGTATACTTATGGTAAAGTGTCTTATTGTGCTTTGGGCAAGTTAAAATGTAAAATGATTCCTTCCTCATTCAAAGGAAAACCACAAATATCATCAACAAGACTTGTTCTGATCATATAAGTGCAGTTTAGCTGTGCTGGCAATAGCTTACTTAATTTTACTGTGAAAAAATGCATAGGAATCCATAGGAATGCACTCAGTCACCTGTGGGTGAAATATAATTTTGATGGATTAAGTTAAGTTTATGGTTACGTTAATTTATTCATCATTATTAGTATTGGTTAGTTCAATGTACCACAATAAAATATGCAGTCACAACATATTACATGAGTTGGTTGTGTCCGTTTGCTCATAGATTATTAGTCCAGTTTCACAGTTCATCTTGAATCTCCTGAAGATACAGCCACAATGTATTTCACTCTCCACCTTGACCACTCAACAAGGCAACTTTTAACATTTGATGACAATAGGCCTACAGGCCTGCAGTTGCTGACCTGTGTCAGGCAGGTGGACAGTAAACACAGCATGGGCCTGGGAATAACACAGTTGATTTGGAGGATTTTATCTACTGTATAGAGCTTCTGCACCCACATGACAAAATTGGCTAAATTTGCCATGTTGACTTGCAATTAACGGCAATGAATGACAATGAGTCTGCTTTTGGACTTCACAGTTGTGCTGTTTTCACTACTGTGCATAACTAAAATATGGTTGTATCAATAAAAACACATCTGTGAACAATGAGGGAAACCATTTTGCACAACATATCACAATGTCTAGGAACAAGACCTATTTTCCCATTCAGTGTACATTTCCTGACTGGATATTCTAAGTTTGTGCTGTATTAGATAAGAAACATCCACTTGTGGGTCATGCTCCTAATTCAATCACCCAACTTAATTAGAACTCATTAGAATATTTGTTTGGCCAAGCAAGGTCATGACAGTTGATTAGAAACAAAAGTGTTTGCAAAGACAAAACCTCATTACAAAAGCACTGGTGTGGATATTTGCATCCTTGTTTGTGTCAGCCAGTTTATCTCAATGTCAATGGAGACAAAGCAAGCATAAAGTTATTTGTAACAAAGATCTTTGATTTGTAACTGTCAGAAGACTGATGTGACCTTGCCCTTACTGAACTATTAAGCCAGGACACTAATTACAACTGTCAATCAATTGTCTTTTGGTCAGGATAAATCCAGATAATGAGCAGAGTCAATAATTTTGTATACTATTGGACATTGTCATTTATGCTACACTCATGGAAGCACTCATGTGTTAAATTACTTTTTTCTTGATGACAAAAATAATTTATGAAAATCAATCAGCAGAATAAATTGCCAATAAAGTCTGGTTGACAGAGCCTTATGTGAACAAGACAAGACATAGCCCCATTTATATTCTTTATTTAAGCAAGGCAAGCCAAATTTATTTGTAGAGCACGTTTGTACTCAAAGTAATTCAAAGTGCTGTACAGAATAAGACATTAAATACAATACAGACAAATAAAAACATAAATGTCAATCAAAGTCTGCATTCTAAAGGCTGGCACTGTTCCATATTTGTCACATAGTGTGTAGTAAAGGAAGAGAGGATAAAGTTCTTTGAGAACAGCGGACCAGTTGTATTAAATCATTTTTGGTTGTTCATGTTCAATGTTGGGCAGTAATTAGTTACAAAGTAACTTTTTAGTAATGCAGTAATTACCACAGAAAATTAGATTACAGTTACCCTACCGTAGAAGCTTTTAATTATGCTATTATTATTATTATTATTATTATTATTATTATTATTATTATTATTATTATTATTATTATTATTATTATTATTATTATTACTCTTTCCTTGCTGTAGAACTGTGTCTCATAAAAAGAAACAAAAAACAGTATGGGATGTCATACACATATTGGTTTATGGAGGACAGTGCATGTCGCCTCTGCTTGAAATCTAGTTATCAAATCATCATTATCATTGCAGTAAGCAAATTACCTTTGAAATAAAGTAATCAGAGTAGTAATTAGATTAGTTTCCTTTCAATTATTTTATTTACTTTAAAGGTATGCACACTGGACTCTCTCAAACAAAAGCAGATTTTTTTAACACATTCCATGGCCACAGGAGTATAAAATCAATCACTTAGGCATGCAGACTGTTTCTACAAACATTTGTGAAAGAATGGGTCGCTCTCAGGAGCTCAGTGAATTCCAGCGTGTACTGTGATAGGATGCCATCTGTGCAGCAAGTCCAGTTGTGAAATTTCTTTGCTCCTAAATATTCCACAGTCAACTGTCAGTGATATTATAACAAAGTGGAAGCGACTGGGAAAGACAGAGACTCAGCCATGAAGTGGTAGGCTACGTAAACTGACGGGGAGGGTCAGCGGATGCTTGATGTGGATGAATTTGATTGGCCTGCATGAAGTCCTGACCTCAACCCGACAGAACACCTTTAGGATGAATTAGAGCGGAGACTGAGAGTTAGGCCTTCTTGCCCAACATCAGTGT
>KN496186.1:3136-44230 GCA_000787155.1 Scartelaos histophorus | reverse complement strand
GAACCGCTATAGAGGATGTATCACTAAAAATAATGTATTCTTGTGATAACAGTATGTATCATAACAGCTGATACAGCATTTGAACAATGTAACTTGTGTCCAGGATCAGATTAAGCCTGCATTACTATGTCTAATGCTGACAGCAAAGGAAGAAATGGTGCACCCACTGTTTCCTGTTGTGCTTAAGTCCTGTTTTATGACCTTATATAAGCGCTATATAAGGCATCAAATATGGTATCAAATATGGACTTCATCTAGTTAACATGTCACTTTCCATAAACAATGACAGCATATGAGAAAATATTCTAATTTAAACCAGCATAATTGTTTATTCTTCCATATAATAACTGAGTGCATCATTTATTCACATCAAGATCCACTTAAGAAAATATTTGACCACACAAGTACCACCAGATCTAAACCAGGTCTATAACGGTATTATACCAGGTCTAAGCAAGTCTAAACCAGATTCTAAAAAGGACAAGGGGAATTCTCCAGGTCATAAATATTTAATAATCACTTCCATAGTCTACTAATACCTCATTAATCACTGGATCATTGGATTTAAATCATCAAATTATGGCTTCAGCTTAAAAGACAAAGTTTGATAGATAAATAGCTCTTATAAAAGACAAATTATAATCTTAAATTTTTAAAAGTTAAATAACTTTATAGCTCAAATAGTTCAAAAATATAATAAGAAAGCCCTCTTTTGAAAACACTAACAAAAAGCAATAAGTATAGCTATAAAAGAGACATTTGAGTGAAGTGTGAGTAGGTAGGGACTTACAGCACACCTTCTGCCCAGTAGCTCCTCCAGTTTATCATTCTCCTGTGCATTCAGCAGGCTGCTCCGAGCACTTTCGGTCTTAGCTTTTGATCCACGGCTCATTGTGCGTTCTTTTAATACTTTTTGGTTTTAAAACTGTGGACAGCATTTAAAAAGTCCTCTACCTCCACGCCAAAGTGAGGACTGTTAAAGGAAGTATGTGTTCTCTGTTTTGCGCATACATCAGTTGAAGCAGGAAATGAACTACCACACTTCTCTAACCCCCACTTTTCTTCTGTCTTTCAGATGAAACGAACGTGGTACTTCCATTTTGACATTGACAGCAGCACTATTTCAAAATATGTGTTGTATTGAAAATGTCTCAAAAAGCAACACAACCTTAATATACATATGTACAAAGACTTTTATTGACAATATTAATTTAAAATGTACAGGAAGAGCAACAACATCACAAATTAAAAACTGACTGCATTATTTTAACTTAGAAATCCACAATAACTTGTCACATTTCATGTCAGGCATTTTGAACACTGGATGGGTGTCAATTTGTTTTGACCATTGCAAAACATCAGAAATAAGTGTAAGCATCTTTCTTAATGTAGTTCTTTGGTGAGCCTCACTGTGTCTGTGTGAAATGCGAAAAATATATTAGCTTTTATGCTTCAGTAACTCTCTTCTTTTAATGACATGAAGAAGTAGGAATAGTTACAAATAGCTTCCTCAAATATTGAGTCCATCTTTTAAATAATATAATAATAATAATTTTGTTAATGTACACCATATAACTTTACATATCAAGAGTTTTCCATAGGTATCTGCTGAGACTATGGTGGCACAGGAAATCCTTAGCTGATTTTATTTATGCAAAATATTTGGTGTAAACCAAATACTTCTTACCTTCTATTTAAAGGTGCACTATGTCATTTTCTGGTGGAAGGTCAGCCACGTGCTAGTCCCCATGGAGACAATATGGCTTGCAAAATATTAGGCAATACTATGACCTCATCTAAAAAGTCACACTGTGCACCTTTAAAACAAAAAGTCTGTTCTGACACACTCATTTGTTGCTCGTGTTTTTGGTTTGAGGGGCCACGTAATCTCTTCTATGAATGGAAAACACTGATTCATTTTAATAGTAAAAACAGTGAGCACGGTCAGTTTGCGTAATGAAATGTAGGTTTCAATAGCACAAAATACACTTGGCTTTCAGTAAAGATGTTAGGGAAGTAGCTCAGATAAATACTACAAGCAGTGACCGAGCTATTCCATTAGACTGAGTACTGGCCCTGTACCATATTTATGCAAAACCCCAAATTAAACTTTCCACTTGAGTCATGATATACAAATTCCTCCTTCATAGAATGCTCCTTAAAGGCCCCTTTCATAGTAACTTGTTTTGTCTCCCATAGTCTTCTCCTCTGTTATGGGACGGTTCTGCCCTTGCATTCACATTATAATGCTTTTCTTTGGTCTGTGCATAGATTCAAGCATTCAGGTTTGTCTTTAGTTGGGCAGTTGAAGGGTAATTTACAAACAGGGAGAGCTTTGGTTGTCAGTTTTTCAGTGAATCCGCCCATTCAGTGTCCGGTTCCACTCCGGGATTCCCCAGTCACCCAGTCTATGATAATGAACGACAAGCTCATGATCATAAAGATGAAGCCAAGCCCAGCAAAGCACGCCGCCTAGTGGAGAAAGAAGGACATTTCGGTTTTAACACGAAACAAGAAAAAAATGACACAGTATTAGCATCGTAATGTCAACGTGCATTTTTTGTTGAAAATGTGTCTTCATAGTTTTTGTCAATGTAGAAATAAATGAAAAAAAATAGATTATTAAAATAATAGGAGGGGGGATGAAAGAGTCCTAGTAAGAAACACTAATTCAAGTATGGGTTTGTTTGCAAATCTAGGGTTCATTAAGCAGAGCAATATAATAAATTATGTAACAGTAAAGTTGATTCAATAATAAAGTGAAATCTAAAATAAGCATCTTTGATCAATTATTTCAGTGGTATGAGCAAAAGGTGAGTAGCAAAGTACACAACAAACTCATTCTGTTTATTTTACTACTTTTGTCTATTAAAAGCAATATTTCTACTAATGTTTCACTACATCGGCCAGCTTTTGAACCCGTGCTTACATTCTCCATGACTGCTTAACCACCTTAACACAGAACTGCACTTTTGTATTATTAGACATCATAACTTAGCCTCTTGACAAACTTGTTCAAATGCTTAAATAGTAATCATGAAGCCAACTGTCAGGTCAGTGCACCATGAAACCATACCTGAATCTTTTTTCTTGAGAGCATTGGCTCTGTCTCTTCAGGGACAATACGGATGTAAAATATTCCTGGCAGGATAAAGATGAGGCTTGGGGCAGAGGTTGCACCTGAAATAAATAATGATAGAAACATATAGGTGATTTTGGTGATCTGGTAACTATCAAAAGAGTGAGCTGATCTGTAAAACTCACCAATAATGCCGAAAATGTCACGAATAGAGGGCACGAAGATGACAAGCAGGTTAACGAGGAAGATGAGGGTAAATGCAATTAAAACATGCCTGGCCCAGTGGAAGGGTTTGTCAGGGAACAAGATCTGCTGCACAGCTCTCCGAATCTAAAAGAAAATATACAACAATGAAGGTTATTACAGCCAATCACTTCAATAATACAATTTCAGAATTTTGATTTTTATAAACCACAGATAACTTAGTTGAAGTCAGTTGAAAGGGCCTTAAAGCAGCTTGTGGTGGTAAAAGGTTTGCCCAAATAATCTTGATACAGTGTTGGTGCTTTGTCTAAACTCATTTTCCTAGAACTTTCACAGCACCTGAGGCCTTGACATTATCGTCATGTAGTAGATACAGATAAAAGAGAACCAGCATGAAATGATAAACTCAGACCTTGGAGCACAGTTATTTTCAAGAGACTAAAATTTCAAACTACAAACTCGGCAACGTTACTATGCCAAATGCCAATATGTAGTAACGAGTGTAGGCACTGATGCTAAAGTGTCATGTTTAGTGTCAAAAAGATGGCATGTCGTAGGAGTAGGTGAGTTTTTTAGGTCAAAGCAATAAGTCATAAACATCTAAACAGCAGGTGGCAGACATCCACCAGAAAAGTTACACAGTGTATCTTTAAGTGCTTTTGTTTCTTACTGGGAACAGCACCACAGGCACGGTGAGAGTGACGGCCACGAGCACAGCCAGACGCACACAGAGGATCAACTCATCCAGAGGGTTCACACGGCTGTACGTGTGCAACAGCTCCGGCTCCACCGCTCCTGAAAAACAAAACCAATAAGAGATTGATTAGATCTCTAAGAGATACAAGCATAATAAAAATGGATATGTCCATACAAGATAAGTACATTAGAGAACAAGCACTGTACTACAAAATGAATTAAATAAAATTACATAAATACTAGGGATGGCACAAGATCTTGTGCCTCAAGATCTCGTGAGACAGAATTGCTACAAGATTGTGCACACATGAGAAAAATGATCTTGTGAAATACTTTGCATGTGTTTACATTTGGACTGGATAAAAAATGGCCGGGTTGAATTACACACTCTTGAGTGCCTGTAACAGGGCAACAACACAAATATTACATTGTAAGGTCAAAATAGTGAACTGGATTGCACAATTTACCAAACTAAATTATGTCTTGTCTTGTTCTCGTGGACACAACTCATATTCCATCTCAACCCACACCAAATAAACACCATTATAAAATTATATGTAAAAGACAAACGTGAAGATAAAATCATTTCAGTAAGACTATATTCATATCATTCTCCATACAGCAGTTTGACAACTCATCCTTATATAAAAGACCTTATGTCATGTTTTTAACTCAATTTCACTTACCTCACATTGGTATGAATTGTATATTATGTATTTACTTACCATTTATTATTAAATATGACTTAATTACTAGTAATTTATTCAGGTCGTATGGAGCTTCATTTCATTTTATCACTTAAATTATTATTATTAAGTTATATTTGCTTATATTAGTTTCCATTGTATTTTTGAGCTTATGTGCTAATTTCCAAACTTATTTAAGTCTAATTGTAATTCTGAGTTACAAAAGAGCGATATGAACCTTTTTGGACCTTACCGAAAAAAGTGAGGTAACCAAAAATGGCAGTGAGCAGGTACATGACAAACATGGCCAAGATGGAGATGTTGGCAACCTTCTGCATCCGATTCCGGTTGGCTCTAGATGGAAAATAACAGTAATATGTTGTTCACAGTCATGATTACATTATCTGCAGAGTCTGACTTACTCTCGGAGCTCAGTGTAGATAGGGAGCACCTCGGGGTGGCAGACAAAAGCAAATGCCAGAATTGGGATGGTATATGCTGTCTACAAATAAAGAAATGTTATCAGTTAGGTAAATTCACATGCTATTTTTCACTAGACCAAATAACTCACTGTAACAATACAAATATGGATTTTGACAATATTCATTTTAAAATTAACTCTGTGAGCTTTAAGCTTTAAGAATCTTGTACCCTCATCAAAAACATACCTGGAGTTGTGTTTTTTTCATTCACACATGCTGGGTAGCACTTCGTTAATAGTCTATTTACATCTCCAAAGCTCAAAATATTCTGTTCCACCTTGTGATGTCATGAAGCAATAGTTTTCAATATAGCAGCTACCTTTTATCTTTTGGTCATCAGAGAATGCCAGATCTGACATCACCCAATTATTATGAGTGGAGTTTAAAACAAAGTGGAGCACTTCCTGTTTGACATTATAAGAGTGTTTTCAGTTTGAGAGAAGAGCTTAAATATGCAGGGTTTGTGTGTTAAACATGTGTGAATAAAACAAAACACAACTTGCTTTTGAGAAAACATTATGACATTGTAATATGGGCCTTTTAAATAATATTGACCTAAAGATTACCTGTTACCTCCTTATTATTTCACTTGCCTGGGAGTTGATAGTGAACATCTTTGCTTCACAAAAATCATCTGCGACAGCAATATGAGTGTGACTTGTGTTGTGATAGTCTGGTGGAGGACAGGGAATGTTGAACTTCTTGTAAATAACCTGTAAGAAACACCCACTAGTAAAGAAATACAAATATTGACATCTATGGTGCTGTGCAAACATTTAGCATCCTGTGAATGACTCACTGAAATCAGGAAGAACACCATACAAGAGAGCGAGAAGCCACTTGTGTATCCCAGATACCCTGGAGGGGAAAGGAGCAGAGCATTTATAATGGTGTCAGACACTCCACTTTGAAGTGTGTACATGAACTAAAAGGTACTGAGACATGATAAATGAGAACAATATGACAACCAAAAAGAATGTCAACAATGGAAAACATACCAAGTTGTTTCATGAGAGCTAATGGAAGGATGATGCCAATGCTAACAATGATGATCAAGTAGTTTCCATTCAAGAACCACTCTCTGAAGAACAGTAAAAAGATGTTTAAATGAAAACTGGAAAATGTGAAATGAGGGAATAAAACAGAAAACCAGACAATGGCCAGTCACCAGCACTCACCCTGTATTCTCTGTTTTACCAAGGAACGCTTGGATTACCAATGGGAGCTCTGACTTTACAATAAATAGGTAACTGGACATTGCTAAAAAGGAAAACACAGAATCCCCCATTATTTCTCTGACAGAAAATATTTGAAAAAAACAGTGTTTGTTATATCTCATACCTCCAATATTGTGAACAGTAATAATGATGGCAGCTAACATTTTCCCTGGAGCACCAAAAGCTCTGTTACCGAGCTGCTCATAGGCCCGGATGCCTGTGCACAAACATATCCACACACAAAAGAACATGATATGAAGTCAGGATATGCTAATTATAGAAATAGATTATGATCTGTGTCTCACCAACAACCCCTGCACTTTTTAACAGCAGATGGATGGAATATGCGGACAAAATGGCAATGAAGATCAATAAGATTCTGAAATTGACAAAACAGTGGATAACCAATTGACACTGGCTTCAATAGTTTACACATTTTTCAGTGTTTGTGATCAACTCTTTGAAGATATAATAAACCTTAATTTCTCCCATAATGCGGAAATTGCAGTGTTGCAAGAGAATAAGGACATGGAATCAAAAGGACTTAGGTGCAAGTGTAGAATTTCAAAAGAATAAAAACTATAGTTGCCGCTATCTTGAAGTCATTGTATGTTTTGATGGGTAAATAAGGCTAAAAGAAGATTTTTCTTAAAAGAAGATTTTATATTTTTAAGGATATTGAGGTTTGTTCTGTCTTTTGTCCTGGCTTGTTTCTAGCCGTTTGGAACCTGGTTTAGTCATAGTTAGATTATTTGGTTTATAAATAGTCTAAATCACTTAGGTTACAACATAATCAGAATAAATAAAAAAGTATAGCCATGAAGCAGTAGAAGGTTAATTCAATCTATACCCCTAAAAGTACACTCAAATGTAAAGTACTTTTTATTTACCGGTAACTTTAACTTTTTTTTAATCATTCAGAAAGTTTGATTTCAAAAAGCTGTTCACATAAAGGAATGGTTATCTACTAGATCATATAAGTTAAATCAAGGATTATACTGCTGTTTGGTCATGGTGTCATATTTGTGAACAATCATAAAATTGAGATGTAACCTTCTTCACAGTAATCGTAAAACTGAAATGTGATCTTGTCACATCCCCAGTTGCAGAGTTATTCTAGTTAGAAAGTAGTTAGAAAATAATCAGCTTTCAAAATGGTACTATAACTGAGATAGTGTTTGAAGCCAAAATGTTGAGAATCATTGATTCAACTCTATAATGAATGTAAAGTACAGGTCACATAAAAGCATTCTGGAAAAAGAACAACTCTATTCAATCCTCTGGTGGCTTTTGCTGCTCCAGCCCTTTGCCACATAGCAGCGCACTGATCCAAGCAGGCGTGTCTTGGACGTGATCACCACAGGCTAAATTTAACCACTCAAATCTGATTTAAGGAGGCTGCATGTGATGTGGCCCCATTGAAATGGATCAGGCTTTACTGTGTAGTGGCAGTAGAACGGATACTGTGACATTACTGACAGATGCACAATGGGGAACACTACACGGACAGCACCCCTCCCTGTATTACATCCAGCCTAGCAACAGAAATGCAGTCAGACAATTGGTACGCAAGGCTGGGCTAGTGTCCTTATATGGCCCTGCTGTTATAACAAATGGTACCCAGTGACAGGAGAAAACCGTTATGAATTAGGTATTAACTAGACAGATAGATATAGAGAGATTATTTTGGTTGCGTAAAATAAATAAGTAAAATGATATGCTTACATGTAATTTTTATATAAAACAGAATCAACTGAAAATAATTAATATCAATAAACTATTTGTTCATTATCTATTTTTTCAAGCTGATTAAATAGTCATTAAAAGGTTATCTTATTTTCATTTTGTCCATAGACCTTTATGCAATAATATTATACAGTGTAAATAAATGATAATTAATAATTCTATGCTATAGCTATAGTTTCTTCACAAAATATAAAATACTAACTTAAGATTTAAAAATATAAATTCAATAGGTAATAAACACACATACATACATTATGATCCTACTTTTGACATAAATACAAAATATATCTTTTTTCTATATAACTTTTCAGATTTTTGTCTAATTTTTATCACTAATATTGTCTTTAAGCTGAAAGCGTATACAGGAAAAGAGAAGTATCTGGTCCATAGTTTAGTATATGATATATTTCAAACTGGAAAATACTTCTCACAGTCCTTTAAATCAGAGGACCAACTAAAAAAATCCATGAATACATACACAATACTACATTCTATCCTATGCTCTGGATGGACATACTCACATAAAAAGAATTATTCCGGTGTTGGACATGGCAAAAGCCAGTCCCAGAATACCACTGCCCATAATGGCGTTACTGAGGTTAAAGACTGACATTCCGAATGAAGTTTTTCCTTCAAACTGTGAAAAATAAAAGTATAAAAGATTTAAAAACATTTCTAGCAAATTTAAACCAGCAGAGGTGAGATTGTCACTTACATCTGTAAATTGTGATTCTTTCTTGACATCAGTTTTATGAGGTAGAAATTCTTCTCGTTCTGCATTAATGGCATCAAGGCCGTCAAAACTATAAATATAAATGAAAACAAATTAGGATTAAGTATATTTAAAACATGTTAATTAATAATTTATGCCATACAACCTTTCTTCTTTGCTGTGTCCATTCATCTTCTGGAGCTCCATTTTTATTGAGGAAGATTTTACTTGACTGAAATATGTAACGATGAAATAGCTGCAAGAAGAAATAACATTTTTTATGTAATTTACGATCTATAGATCGTAAATTACATAAAAAATGTTATTTCTTAGTAGTATTTGACATTTGTTTTTTGTGTACTATGTATGGGGATTACAATTCTATTCCAGGAACCATATATATTGTGACCTGGAATTATAAATATTTACCCAACTATTCCACCCTCATTATATGTTGAGGTTTGTTTTCAACTTTTACACTGAATACCAAAGGGGGTATTTGAATATAGTTTTACTACTGTGCAATGACCATAAGGTATACAAAGCAAGTACAGGTTGTTTATTATTCTAGTATTGTCTGTGTATAGTCTGTGTCCTCACTGAACAAGTTGAGACAATAGAAAGTCTGTAGTTGGTTGTTAATTTTATCAGATGGATGTGTTTGTATTGAAAACAATCACTTTATAGCCCCTATAAAAGACAAAGAACAGACCCACATAAAAGCTTCCTCTGATCCTTTACATGAGCATGTCATAGATGCAGATGACTCCACCTAAAGTGAGTGTGTTTGTGTTCTGTGTGCAGTGGGCTGGTGCAGGCATGGGCAGCCTCTGTGAGAGCACGTCTGCTGGTCTGAGGGGTCATGGGATAGTACGGTCTGTGGGCCAGGCTCAGCCTGAGGACTCACACTTCTGACCCCAAAGACACTTTCACAAAGCAGTGTGCCATTCCTCAGAAAACCCAGACGTCCCACTCAAAGAATACCTCTGATAGTGAGTGATCACTGGTCAATGTGTCAGACAAAGACTTTCTGTGTAAATGGAGTTGTATCTAAATGCAGAGCCTTCCCCCACAACCTTCTTTAGCAGCATATTTGCATGGTTTCCCATGGCCAGTGGCCAAGATACACTGGGCTAAGAAAGTCAGGATCATTTGAGATATTCTGAAACTCTGACTGCTTATGTCACTTTCTCCTTCAGGGGGACATTTTACAGCCACCCACTTCCATTTAAAGGCAAACCAGACAGACCTGAACTACTGAGGTCTTGTAGTTTTGCAAAACAGGAAAAAAGGACATCAACAGTGAAAATGAGCCAAATGTTTGGGTCAGAACTATTGTGTACTTTTGAGTACTCTAAATAAAGTAGGATTGGATAATGGTTCTCAAAATGATGATCCCCTCTTAAAATGACTGACTATACTTATGTATAACAAATTAAAATCTATTATTAACAAACACATCAACTGCTCCAAGATTTTTCATTACAAATAATAACAGTAACAACCATGATATTATGGATTAAACTGAAACACAGCCTCCTATACACCACATGGCTGCTCCATCTGATGCAAGAGCTACGCACTATTGACAGCCCTTCCCTTCTGCTCTCTACAAGGACACGCATGCACTTCTCTCACTCACCAGCTTCAGCCTCAGCCTCAGGAAAACCAATGGTATAACGTCCACAAATAAATCCTTAAACTTCCAAAGTCTACATCCACAAACAGGGGGAATCTGAGTTGTCCAGTGTTTACATACAGGACTATGTATAGAGCCTTGTGCTTAGTGTTGGTAGTGAAGGGAGAGTGAGGCAGATTAGTCACTATGGCGGGAGTAAACGGGAAGCGGGAACACCTACAATTAACCCTTTGTTTAACTGGTTCAGGTAGACTGGGCTTCATGGAAGAAACTCAAAATACACCACTTCCACAGGTGTCTACTACGTGGACTTTCTCATGTAATGTTTACACTTACTACTATTACTACATATAATACAATGTATTTACATATATTCATTTAATTCTATATGCTATATAGGCCCATTATGTTAAATTTAATTGAGTAAGACAAAATCACTATTGTTCATTTTTGTAAATTATTTTTGTAAATGTAAGGGGTCAAAATTTGTGGATTTCACTTTAGATATTTCTTTTGAAAACACCATGAATGAATCTATATGGGAGGACTGGTTCTAAGCATTATAAATTCTACAACGACCAAAGTGTAAACAACCATTTTCTATTTGATGAAATTCTGGTATTACAGGCGACAGTGGGAGTACACTGGCTCTGATGTGGTGGCTTTGGTTTCAGCATGGTGAACGCAACAGCCTGTGTCCTATTAGAAGTTAGAGTGATGTTAATTAGCTTAGGAGATAAGTGCTTTTTTAAGATTACCCACATGTGATAGTACTTACGGGTGGAAACATGCTAACTCGATGGCATAAGCTTGACCCCAAGTTAACATTAGGCTCAGCACGAAAGAGAGGAAATGGGAAACTCATGGAACCAGACCAAAATAGAAAGATTTCACAGTAAATCTTCAAATCTTCAGCTTACAATCCCACTCACATTCATTGTGAGTGGGATTGCCTTTCCACAGCACTGACAGACTCATTTTGTCACATATACTATGGAAAAAACTACAGACAAAACAGTCTCCATGGAGGAAAGCAGGTAACAGAACAAAATGTTACAAAATACAAGTAACAACTAAAACTACCAGCTTCTTCAGTTCACACAAGTGCTGGACAATATGGCATAAAAACAACAAAAAATGAACAAAAATAAATAATTTGCCACTATATGTAATTAGACTGGCTGACTAGCCTTTGTTGTATTCTCACACAGCACCACTAGATGCTATCTCTGTTGTTGCTGGCTGATAGTGTGTGCCAGCTTTGGCCTTAGATTATACAGATGAGTCTGAATGAAGGTCAAGTGAGGGGGGAACAGGTTTCACTGGTGAAAAAACAAACAAAACTTGCAGATACCAGCTTTAAATTAATGAACATACAGAAGACACACTGTTAATCAGTGACATATCACAGAAAATAAGTTTGATTTAAAGTTCCAACTTGGCTCCAAACTGCATGCTCTTTCAGAGCTGTATGTCTCCAGATTATTATATAAAATTTTGTGATGATATTAAAAAATATCGCAGTTAATCTATTCTCAAAGTAGGGCGGAGAGATGGGTCTATATTAAGCGAACTATGATGACTTTCACCTTTAGCCTTAACGAGTTTTGGAACCTGTAGCTCCTGTGAAATACACAACTAACGCTACACGCCAACATGGTGCTGCCGCCGGGTTTGCTTCAGGAAAAATTCATTTTTAAATAGTTTCCCAATGGAGACATCGACCAGTCTAAGATTGTTTGCACTTTATGCAATGCGGAATAAGTTTACTGTAAGAGATCTACCAGTCTCAAGTACCACCTAAACGCAAAGCATCATTTAACGAACGCTGATGATGAGGTCAAGCACTGAAACACCGGGAGTCGCCTCAAACTACTTTGTCTGAGTAAAACCGAGGCGAGCCCGTGAACGCAGCTCTATCAGACAAGCTAACTAATGCCGCTCGTCTCTCTGTACCAGCTGCAGTGATCCTCGTTATCTTGGTCTTAAAATGTCCTTATTAACCCTCTCTACATGATCCTTTTTCGCTATTTTGTTTTTCTCGCTATTTTGTCCGACAAAAAAAAAAAAACTATTCATAACATAGAGCCTGGCTCCAGATTCGCTCCTGTAACCGTAAAGCATCGTGAGCGTCACCTGAGCGGCGCTGAACGCTGTGATGACGTCACACTCGCTTAGACTTTTTTATACGGTCTATGCTGCCGATCCATCCGCGATAATCTAGATGAATTTATTAAAATAAATAAATAAATAAATAAAATCGATTAGATTAATCTAGATTAAAAAAATAAACCTATGCCCACCATTAATAAAAGTTGAAACACGTGGACCTCAGTTTACTCAAGTTTACACTCCACTATTACCGGTAAAATCCACCATTGCCATTCACAGCAGCAGATAAGTCAAAGTTGACCTTTATGGTTCTATGTTTGAGTATAGAACTGTACTTAAGCAGATATAACGATAGGATACATACTTAGAATAATTTCATCATATGTGGCCTTTTATAACATTTAAAAATATGGAGCAAAGTTATGAGAAACGCATAGAAGGATGTCGGGTCCATTTAACAATAAGGTCGTAATCATCACAGGCTACTTTCCGTTGGCTGATAAAGTTCAACGGAGCTACACATTTTGTCTCAGCCCAGAAACTCCCTTATTCGCCTTATCTCAGTTTGACATATTCGTTCACTGAATAAGTCAATCTTATGTCTTCAAGTTGAAAGCACCAAGGACGAAGTATGACCACGTGAAATACAAATTGAATAATTACAACTGAAATCGATATATGTTTTATGTATTTCCTTGGTCAAGACAAAGCTGCTAACGGTTTTACTCAGAGCTACTTGTATTACAACTGGACAGAAGCTTGTTCTCCAATTCAATGGATGATTCAAGTACAGACTAGACGTACAATACACCCAAATTAAAGCTATAATAGTTATAAGCCTGAAAAACTTCCTAAAACGTGTCATTTCAAAAGACAGAATTAACTTTATGTATAAGGTCAACGTGTAGAATGTTATCACTATTGTTAAATGAAATTATTTTCCATTTGTATGAGTAGGAAACTGCCCTTCTGCTCATTCAACTTGTTCCGCCCAACCCAGCTTCTCACAAAAGCTACTTACCTCAGGGTATATGTCAGCAGGGCAGCTCTAAAGTAGTATCGGAGTTATGGGGTTAAATTAAAAGCTGTGGACTGTATCTACACTGCGCTTTTGTTGGAGTTGTGCTCTTCTCTGCAGCTGTAAGAGAAGAGGAAACACACAGCGAAGAGAGAGCTAGTAATTGCGCGCCTTACAAATTTCCTGCCATGTCACAAGTCCCTCCCTTTCCCTTCCCTGGCCACATGCCACATATTATAATACAAGGGTCTTTCTCTAGGACAAGACAGTTTTTACAGTGGTAATACTGTGTAACCTGACATAAACATCTTTTCTATGATTTGGTGTTGGCCAGTGTATGGTTGTCCCTTTACAAATAGAAGCACACCATAGCATAATGTAAAGAGTGAAAATAAAGTCTATTCCTAAATACAATTTCATCATGTGGTGATAGTTCTGGCTACAATCAGCAGCTGGAATGGTCATTAAAGTTGTTGAAAACTGCTGTACTGTTTCTGTGTTAAATAATGCTACTATTGCCATCTAGTGGGAGAATAATTTAAGCCTACTACATCAAAACAGACCAAACTGAAGCCTGTGTATGTGTGTATGAACAGTTTACAATCAGGGACCGTAGGGGAGTCCCTCCCTCCTGTGGGCTCACCACCTGCAGAGGGTTCATAGGGTCTGGGTCTGGTGCACAGAGTAATGGGCAGTGCTGCCCCCGCAACCCAGCCGGATTAAGCGGGAGAAAATGGATGGATATATATAAAACTCCTTTATTATTTCAGAAAACTATAAACAATAGAATTGACAGCATGTCCAAGGTGAAAGAAACAACAGTATTTGAGTCGTCCATTATTTCTTCTCAACCCACTCAAAAAAGTTACAGCGAGCCTCTGGGTTGGAGGCATGTCCCTGAGGACGGGCACACACAAAAAACTGCTTGCCAATGTTTGGCCCCTCCTTCTTCACGGTACGGAGGACACATGGCTCCCCATGGACCTTACAGCATGGAGCAGGAGGAGGGCCCTTGAGCACAGACTTCCAAAACACTGAGCCTTTCTTGGTATCTGAGGTGGGTGTAAGTAACTGTGATTTTGAACTGTCTACTTTAAAAGTGTCTCTGTCCACCTTGAATTCATTGCTGGAACACACTCCTGCAGTATCTGTGACCCTGTGCTTGATCGAGGGCTTTGGAGTTGAGTTGACCTCGCTCTGATTAACACTATTTTCACATTGCTTATCAGTTGATTCAAAAGAAGAAACAACATTAACAGTCTTGGGTTTAAAAAATGTAAGTAGATTTCCTTGAGGCTTTGTAGTCTTTGTTTTTTTCCCTTTTGGAAGAGCAGAGTCTCCTCGCCTCTTTTCACCTCTTCCATATGGGTTTAAATTCTCTCGTCTCTCCTCCTCTTCTTGGGACCAAGGTAACTCCTCCCGGGGACTGGACTGAGGTATTTTCTGGTCCATCTTCACTAGAAACCGAGAGAGTTTCTGCTGCTTTCCAGCAAACTCTGGAAGGTACTGTGTGCAGAATGGAGGAGGTTTGGGACTTGGGAGGAGAGTGCAGCTCATCTGTCCCCAGACTGGACAGTGATCTGACCCCTCAACTTCAGGCATGATATCTGCTGCCACAAACTGGTCTTTTGCAAGCTGATTATCGGCAAATATATAGTCAATACGTGTGCCGTAGTTAGTCTGTCGCGCACCTGTCATGGTGGACCAACATGTGAACGCATTGGGACGAGTTGGGTGAAAAAAGCGGAACATATCCATAAACTTTCCTCCTCCAGACTGATTCAAAAAGGCCTCATGTTCTTCAGCTATGTCCTCATCATTTCTGTCTTGATCATCTTGGTTACAGTGTAGAAATCCATTTAGCCATTTCCTCCCAGGGTTTTCTTCAAAATGATCCTAGGTAGCACAAAGTAGATTTAATCATAAAGTGAAAGATGCATGCACAAAGCATATTAGTTTACTTTACTAGTATTACAACAATAATTACAACAGGAAAACATAGTAACACTGTACTTACAATCTCATTGGGGTCGCAGTGATCTATAGGTTTGTGAGATGTATTTATGTCACCCAAAACAATAACATGGCTATAAAGAGTAGAGGTAAAGGGTATTTATATTGCTTATTTTATTTGGTATTATATTCAATCTGCAGTAAATTGTAACCAGTGCCTCACCTTCCACTTTTCAGAATAGCTTCAGCTCGAGATTGAAGCAACTTGTAGAACTGTAGCTTAAACTGTTTCCTTTCGGGCTTTTCAGGATCTGCTCTTGGACAGTACACATTTATTACAGTGATGAGTTGAGTTCCGCCTTGACATCTGGTGAAAAAATAAATATTATAATTCATGCTGATTTTATTGCAAGTCACTCTAGTTTTAGTGACTCTGAGTGCACTTAAAAAAACCAAGGCTGAGGTAACGAGGACAAACACATATGGAAAAGAATGTTAAAGTGATTTGGGTGCCAAATACATACATTGCACTTTGAACCATAGTGTGATTTTGCACACATAGCAGTAGTCACAGAATCAATATCTCGCAGCAGCTGACTGATGTAAAATCTCTTTCAATACTGACATTCAAGCAACAGCAATTCAGAACAGTATTGATGCATAAGCACAGATTCCGGCCTGTGCAACTAATGCTTACGTGATTCTGTGCTGTGTAATGACTGCACGACCCTCGTTGTCTAAAAGCTGGAGCTCTTCATTAGAAAACTCTGCGTGATCACAGTAACATCTGACAGCTCCATCGTGGCTCGTCAGTAGGCCTGTGAGCCCCTCCTCTGCAGCACATGGAGTGGCCTGGTCTTTACAGTAAGTGGCGACCCCTATGAAAGACAAGAAACAATGCAAAATGTGACAGGTGTGGCTATAAATAGATACCAACTAATGTGTAGGCTACAGCATTGTACCTGAATAGCCACTGCGTCCTCGACTGTAGCTGAAATAGGAATTATAACCATCGACAATCGCCGTTCTTTCGTCAAGCAAGTCTCCTGCAGAAAAAAATACATGCTTTCTGAAACGGACTTGTGCATAGCATGTGTTTTGTTCTTAAACGTGACTTACTCGTAACCTTTGTTTCCTGAACGCAAATTATGTCTGCATCCAGTGAGTCCAGTGCTTTTTTAATGCCACTTCGAAATGTTCTTATACCGTTTATGTTCCATGTGACGATCTTCATTGTGTAATTGTGCAATTTTATTATTTAATCTCAGGTTTTCACAGACTAGCCATGAGCGCACAACCGGAAGTATAGCGGAAGTCGTGTGAGTAAAAGCCGGATGTTGTAATTATTCTAAAAATATTAAATTTATTGTCTAATTATATGCATTTATAACTGAATTTCAAAGAGATAGTATAGCTGATGAATTGTGGTGGTTTTAAATTAATTCTCCCAAAAGCTTTCTCCAGGTAGACTTGGGTCGATTGTAGTTTCTCTTTCGTGCGCTAGAGTGCGTAATGGTGCTGTCACGTTTTCGGCGCGTTTTTGACACTCGGCCGTACCTCTCGAGCAGCGGCTGAAACAGGAGAACTACACGGGTGGAGGAAGGGTAGGGGCGACAGACTGTGGCTAAACCAGGCATCCATAGTTAGGGCACAAGCCATCGCACCTCCTGTGTCAGTCCCCGAAGGAAGACAGAGGCGAGTGCATTGAGGACGCTAGTGGAGTGCCTTTACCTAGTTACAACTAATGGGTAAGATGTCGCTCTATCTTTCTTTAGGCCGATGGTGCTTTCTGGCTAAGGAGCTTCATCAAGTGGGGTTAAAGGATGAGAATACCATGATTTGGATAGCGATTGATGATAGGGTCTTCAGGCATGGATCTGGGTAAATTAGCTAACCACAAAGACTAGAAGCTAACCTTGCTAGCTAACATCCTCTAACTCGGGTTGACGTAGCAAACAATCTAAATGCTATTAGTCACTTAAATGAGGCCAATGAGTCTCTCGTTCGCTATCCGGTGGTGATTTTAAGTGTCATATTAATACCTTTATACAGCTTATCCATGCGAGAATGTTTACTATTTTGCCATATATGTCCGTGAAAGCGTGTGTTATGTCATGACTGGGGTTGCCATTGACAGAAAGCGTGAACTGAGCTTGCGGTTTTGTTTTGGAGAAAGCTGATGCTGTATAGTAACACCTTTATAACGCTACATCATTTGCAACCTGACATCTACTGGCTACTAGCATTTGCCTCTTGGGACAGCGATGGGGGTTTTGGGGCATAAGAGCGCACGCTGCCCCACCCAGACCGTGATGATCAATTATACATGATCCTTCTGCTGTTTCCTTGACCACTTTGTTTATTACATTATCATTAATGTGCTATACATGTACACCGTGTTAGTTTGTTGTCCATCTAAACCATACCCAACTATTGTGTGCTTAAAGTAAAGTGAAGTAATGAAATTTGCTGCCTTTTCTGACCATAATGAGAAAATGTTAACAATGTTTTCCAATTAATACAGAGACTATGGTGCAACCTGGATTATATGATCACAAAATCACACTGTATTCAAATACACTTAAAATTCATATATAATGAGCAAAAAAATACTGCTTGAAGATGTACATGGGAAATAAGTAAAACTTTCACTCCAGAAATTAGATTCAATTCAATTATTCAAATAAATAAATTCTATGTGTCATGATGGTCTCTATGGAAACACTGGGAAACACTAATTAAATTACATCTGTTTTCCAGTGAAGTGATGCCAGTGGAGTGAGCCGGTAAGAGGCTGGAGAGAGCCATGCTGGAGGCAGACTCTGACCCTGGTGCTGCTGCTGTGGCAGGAGAGGGGGAGATGGAGCTGGGGAGCGGAGACCTCAAATCTGAAGTGCTCCGGCTGACTTTGGAGCTTCAAGAGGCCACAGAGGAGAAATTGCAGGCTGCGCGCTATGGCCTGGTAGTGCTGGAGGAAAGCTCTGCCCTGAAGATAAAGCACCGACAGTTAGAAGAAGAACATGAAACCCTCAAAGTAGAGCTGCAACAGTTAAGAGAGGTGAGCTACACAGGCGTTACATTTATTATTGACTTGAAGGTATTGTTTCTGAAAGAATGTTCTCTAATGCTTATCCTAAACTGTTTTATATTGTAATTTGTTTAAGAAAAATAATGCAAATGTTTCTAATAACAGATAACAGATTATTTGCATCTGGTTAAATGCATTAGTTTAAATGGGAGTTATCATGTGCTTGACCTTCCTGAATTCTATTTTGCTGGTTCAGTAAGATTATTTCTGTCATAAATTTGGCAGAACACAAAAGCAAACTTGTGTAAATAAATTGTAAATATCAGCAAAGCTGTATTGTCTATTTTATGACACATCCGAGTTTAATCTATTTTATATTATATCCATGAAGCCAATTTCTTGGCAGTTCAGATACCTCGGCTTTGACTGGGTTATAACACAGTGAGGAATGACCCCATCTGTTGGAAATTATATAACCATAACATGATGTCAAGTGTGAACTTAACAACATGTTAATTTAGTTCAGATTTTCTGTGTCAGTGAACACGAGTCATAGTGTACTTGTACATTTTGTTTAACAGAAATGTACATTATAGTTCATTATTTCTTTACTGTGATGCCACTTTTTACCTTGTTTAAAGGCGTTTGCAGATTCTGTGAGCAGCCAAAAGCGCGCAGCTGCTGATGGAGAGTGCCGCGAAGAAAGCTTACTACAGGAGACAGCCTCAAAGGAGGCTGCCATGGCAACTCGCATGGAAGAGATTCAGGCAGAGCTAAAACAGACGAGACTCGCTTTGAGTAATGCTCACGCTGAAATTGATAGACTGGCCGTCCTGTCTACGCAGTTAAAAAAGGTGTGCTCCCTGATCTATAACTGTATTTGTTTCCACATGTGCAGCTGTATTACTGTACTGTGTCCATAGGAGTGTGAATGTTTGGAGGCTGAGAAAGGCCACCTGAGAGACGAAATGAAAGAGTTTAAAGTGCGTGAGCTGCGACAGTTACAGGACAACGGTGAACTAGAAGAAGAAAACACATCACTGCAGAAACAGGTTTCTGTCCTGAAGGAAAACCAGGTCAGGCTCAGTTTCCTACACAGTAGTTTTGTATCACACATTCTGTACTAAATAATGCAAATATTCCTCAGACCATTAAGCATGAACTTTTAACCATTGCAGGTTGAGTTTGAGTCCATGAAGCTGGAGCTGACCCAGAAGAACGAGGAGCAGGACGAGCTGAGGGCCCAGCTGGATGAGGCGGCGCGGTTGAAGGAGATTGCAGAGCGGCAACTGGACGAGGCCCTGGAGGCGCTGAGTGAGGAGCGGGAGCAGAAGAACAGTCTGCGCAGAGAGCTCTCTGCCCTGACCCTCAACCCCTTTGAGTCCAACCTGGAGCTACATCTGGACCACCTGGATGACAGTCAGGAGGAGGGTCATGGCAGAGAGGGTGAGGGAGAGGAGCAGGACTCTGCCTTTAACAATAGTCCTGGGTCTACTCCCGGTTCTGCTAACCCTCCTCACTCTGGGGACTCCAAAACTAACGGCCTCGTCCACCGCTCCGTTCCACGGCGAGCTCCGACCTCTGGGCTGGTGTCAGACCTGTTGAGTGAGCTGCACTTTTCTGACAGCCAGAAATTAAAGCAGCAACTTTTACAGGTAGGAACTCACTGACTTCTGTGATAAATATGTATTTTATATGTGCATTAGAATGGTTTTAATATACAATACAATATAAACATATTAACATTGCATTATACAAGAATCCTTCTAAAATAGCGTATATTTGTGTGTACATAGGTTGAACGAGAGAAATCTGGCCTGACCAGTAAAGTGGAGGAGCTGCAGATGCAGCTGGTGATGTCAAAACAGGCCCTGAGTCAACATGAAGACAAGGTGGAGGCTCTCACCCGAGAGTTAGAGGCAGTGAGAAACGGCACTCATCCCAAAACAGAAGGAGATAATGAATCGGAGAACGGAGAAGTATTTGACTATGAAGTGGATACGAAGAGTAAGGAGGTACTTGAAGCCAGGATGCGAGCGGCTAGTGAAGAACTGTTGAAACTCCGAGATGAGCTGTCTCAAGCAGGAGCCCGATACAACAACCTGGAGCAGAGATACAAACAGGAGAAGGAGCGCTGGAGGTCCGAGGCCCAGGAGCTTGCGGATAAGATCCGCCAGTGCATTAAGTCCAGCAAACAAGATCAGGAGCGCATAACTGAGCTGGAGAAAGAGATCGGAGCTACAAGGAAAGTGGCTATTGATTCAGAGGGGCATCTGAGTGTAGCGCAGGAAGAGCTGCTGGCCTTCTCAGAGGAGCTATCCAACCTCTATCACCATATCTGTGTTTGCAACAACATAACACCCAAAAGAGTGACTCTGGACTACTACAGAGGAGGAGGGGGCAGTGGGCGGAGGTTACCCCACCCTCAGCACAGTGTCCCAAAGAAGCGCCCTGATGAAACATTCATCTCCAAAGCTGCAGCGCTGCAGTTCATGGGTGAAGTGGACAGCTGTGGCGCCAGTGGGGACTCCTCCAGCTGCCCAGGGTCTCCCACGCTAGACTTCAGGGACCCCTCAAATGTGCGCAATCTGGTGGCCGTCATACGGTGCCAAATCAAGCATTTACGGGTAAGAAAATCTACTATTACTGCACAAGGGTAGTTTTTATATAGCAATCATAGACTGTATATACGGTCTATGATAGCAATGCAAAAATTTGTGTGTGTGTGTGTGTGTGAGAAAAAAAAATCTCTTATTCTCTCTCTGAAATCCATGGGATTCTTGCTAGAATTTAGCTGTGTATATTCAGATTACTTTCAAGCAGCTGTTTGTAATGTGCACTTAAAACAGAAACCTACTTTTTCAAACATAAATTTCATCCCAAATTTCATCTTAATTGCAATGGCAGTAAACTCACTATTCAGTTTTCTTTCTAAATCATGTATAATAAATGGTATTTATATAAACTTTCATCAGCATTATAGTCTGTATCCACTGTGTGAAAACAGTGTGGCCCAGCTAATTACCAGATCAGACTTCTCACTGAACTTGAGTCACAAATCCTGTGCATGCTGTGAGCTTTACTAACACGTGGTTTTAAGTTTGAATGGGGTGGATTATCAGAGTTCAAAGTTAACTCTCGACTTTTCAATAACAAAAATCCTTTAAGAAAACACGGCAGTAACTTCAACAATGAGAGATTATTATTTATTTTTATTTCTTAAAGGTGCACTATGGAACATTTCTGGTGGAGGGTTAGCCACTTTTTGTCTACAAGGAAATGTTTCCTGTTATGTCCCATACTTTGGCATTAAACTCATTCATTCAGTTAAAAGTATTTATATTGCTCATAAATTACTGTTTCTATAAGTGGAGGTGCCTCACCATAGATTTGACCTGTAACTTGGCCCAAAGGTGCCACATGCTTGTCATCATAGACAAGTTGCCAGGCAACAATAAAATCTGCAAGAACCATAGACTGTATAAAAAAGTGGACTAAGTGAGTGTGACGCCACCCATAGCGTTCAGCGCCGCTCAAATGAGGCTTGCGATGCTTCACAGTTACAGGAGCAAATCTGGAGCCAGGCTCTATGTTATGAATAGGATTTTTTTGATGAACAAAATAGCGGGAAAAAATTCAGGATTATGTAGAGCAGGTTAATAAGAACATCTTAAGACCAAGATGACAAGTACTGCAGCAAGTGCAGAGAGAGGAGCAACAAGATCCCGCACATGAAGCCCGCCGAGAGTGAAGCCCGCCAAGATAACTGTTGTTATGATTTTGGGCTATACAAAAAGAAATTGAAATTGAAGATCATAATGTGAGTCAATGGGAGCCAGGGTCAGAAGGAGCGGGAAGAGCCTCCTGTCACGCTTCCTATTTGACACGCAGCGGCTAAAGCTTTAGCTATGTCCATTCATATATATGGTCTATAGCAAGAAAACAAGAAAATTCAAGTAGATATCTCAATCTAAATTGTGACTCTTAACGTGTTTGAACCGACTTTAATGTGTAATTCTTTGTCCCGAGCACAGGTGGCAGTGGATGTGTGTCGTCAGCGGGGTGCCATGCCATACTCTGGGCTCAGTGCCAGTGTGGAGGCCGAGCGCGACACTGAGAGCCTGATGGAGGAGGTCCTTAAACTCAAGTCTCTTCTGAGCACCAAAAGGGAGCAGATTGCTACGCTAAGAACTGTTCTCAAGGCTAACAAACAGGCAAGTTGCAACAAGAACTGGTTTAAACCTATAATTTAAACTTTACATAAGGCACCAAATTCCTTTAAGTTAACACTAGTCCTTATATTTTTTATATAGTTTCTTTCAAAGTCTTTTATTGTTTTACATTAATTGATTAGTTTATCACCTTAAAGCCAGTCTGTTCATAATCCTACTTTAGACTTGGCAGTATGATACCCATTATTATCTCTGTCTAGACAAAGGGTTTTTGACCATTGCCAAGCACTGCATCGTCTCTCTCTACCTGATCATGTGACACAAGTGTTAATTTCTGCATTTGAGTCTACTGGTCACTCCAGTCTTTTTAATACAGATTGTCTATTTAAGATTCTTTTGCTTCTGCTCTGAAGTGTTAAGTGTATTAGTGGTAAAAAAAAAAAAAAAGAAAAAGGCACAATTTTTGCCATCATTGTAATGTTCTCCCTTGTTCTGATTTGAGTTAATTACACATTTTTTGTAATTTTAGACTGCAGAGTTGGCTTTGTCCAACCTAAAAACCAAGTATGAGACTGAAAAGGGCATGGTGTCAGAAACCATGGTGAAACTGCGGAATGAGCTCAAAGCTCTTAAAGAAGATGCTGCCACCTTTTCCTCTCTCAGAGTCATGTTTGCCAGTCGGTAAGTGCTTTAATACCTTCATCTGAACCAGTCTGTGAATGTAGAGGAACCTAAATGTTTCTTCTGTTATTCTTTACCTGGAGGGGCCTTTGTGTTTTGTCCCTCTTCTGCCATTACTCCTGTAATCTGATTACAATACTTAGTCTGGCTGAGGACAGTCAGGTTCACGTGAAGATTACAGCCCACATGCTCTGCCTTGTGCAGGCAGGACCAGTCAGGGCAGTCCATGAGCGCCCCGTCATGGTAAAGACATGAGGAGGAAGGTCTAGAAGACAAACCATGTGTTCACTCACTGATCACTAATCTCTTTTGAATGTATTGGTCACCAGGCACTGCATATTCTAGCATGCTTAGTCTTAAGTTTTTGCTTCAGATATTTGTACCATATTTTTTCTGATAAAGCTGATATTTAGTATGTATTTGAGTGGATTCTAGACGCAATGCAAATGGTGTCCATTACATCAGGAGGAGCATATAGGATTAAAGTAGAGTTACAGTCAAGCTTCTGCTTTACTGTAGAAGTATGTTTTGGTTCCCTCGTGTGGATGTTTGAAGTTATTGCATCTTGTGCACACTTTTAACTCCAGCTACGTTTTGGTTGACATTACAACATTAACCTACTCTTTTTTGTCTGAACATCAATCCATAACATTTGCTTGTGCATGCGGCCTGTTGACTGTGTGTGCTCTCACAGGTGTGATCAGTATGTCACTCAGCTGGACGAGATGCAGAGGCAGCTGGCTGCAGCTGAGGATGAGAAGAAGACCCTGAACTCTCTGCTGCGAATGGCCATTCAACAGAAACTAGCCCTGACACAGCGGCTAGAGGACCTGGAGGCCGCCCCCATGTCCCCTCACAGTCTGAACAGCAGTCCACGTCGCTCCCGTACTAAAGAGCTGGCCACAAAGTCAGGCCGTGCACCCCGCAGCCCCCGAGGCAGCCCCGCACGGCCCCCCATGAGGAGCAGCCCCAGAGCCAGTCCTGTCCCCGGCAGCAGTGTCCCAGCCATGGCGACGCACCACCTTCGAGCTCTGACGCGGAGCCTACACACAAGCCCACACACGAGCCCAGTAAGAACCGACCCTCCTTCTGAGCTCTCTACACCGGGACACAGGTCCAGCAGGGGGCGCACGGTCCCTAGAGATGCCACCTTTATTAGGAGCCACAGTGTCACTCCAGCAGGTCCTTCTGCAGAGCGCAAAACCTCAGTGAGCTCTGTCAGAAGTGAAGTCATTGCCAGAGAAACTTATAACATTAAAAGAGGCTCCTCAAATCGCAGAGCTTCAGTTCCTATGCGCCAGGACACGTTTATCACAGCCCGTGTTGTACCAGCCTCTGAGATGAAATCCTCTTTATTTTCTTCTTCCAGTGAAAGTCTAACCTCTACTAAAGGTGTGAGTGTGCATGCTAATGCTAATGCTAACAGGTCTGAGACATGGAGTGATAATTCTGTGCGCAGAAAACAGCAGCTGCCCCAGAGATCCAGCTCAGTCCAGGCAGCTGTATGCCCCATCACGTCACGATTAGACGCACTGATGAACGCTAATTTCCCTGAAGGACAGGAGCCAAATGTTTACAATCCTCGGGGTAGGGGGAAGATGAGTGGGGTGTGTAGAGAGTCCAGACACAGAGCTTCGGCATCCACAAACAGAGGCACTGATGAAACAACACAGGCATTTTCTAATAAAGGCAGTAAAGCTTACCAAGGCACTAGGGCCCGTAGCTCGCACTCTAAGTCCTCTCGCCGCCGATAAACATTAAGCATAATAAAATTTCATATAACATCCAACATCCGGATCAACATATACAGCAGTGTAACATATTGAAATGTTATTTTTTGTTGCCTTTTGTGGTGGTTGTTGTTTTTGTACTAAATCTGTTTTTGTCTGTTTCCACATTGTCTCTGTAGCGCTGAAACACTCCTTCCATTACTTCAACTCCCCACTTCTCCATAAGGACGTGTCTTCATGTTGACTCCCTGGCTCCTCCTACCTCCCCTGACTCAAGACACCCTGTTCATCCCAGATCTGATGACACATTCCCCAACATGGACTTTTTAAAGTAAAACTCTCATTCAATCCGATTGGTTTCCCGTGTGTAACATGGGAAACCTGCATGCAGCCTGGAGTCGGATGAAGAGACAGACATGCTGCTCATTGCTTTTGTGAAGTCACTGATTTTGTCTTGTCTGAAGTAGTTCCAGCTTACATCCTGTTTCATGAAGAAGTGTGTTTTGTTAAACCAGTAACAGTATTTACTCCCCTGAAGTGCAGTATGCGCTGTGCCTAGGCCTGTCACGATAACCAATTTTGAACTGAGATGTACTATATGCTATTATATTATTTTACAGCACTGACAGTAAACCTTAAAGCATTCTAAACCTAATGAAACTATGGCAAATGTATATTTAAATAAACATCATGATGCAGTAAATGAATGCAATGCAACACTTTAGTTGTTAGTGTTGATAATTAATCATATAAGTTAGTATTCAACTCTTAAATGTTATCATACAACAAAATAAATGCAAAACAGTTTTCCCCCAAAAACGGTATGCATGTTAAATATTGAATCTCAAAAATATTCATCCTTCTTTCATGCATTTAGCATTAGTTGATGCAGTAATCGTGACAGGTCTAGCTGTGCCTTCTTATGGGACAGCGGCTTGAAGGATTCATGTTTAAACCTTTTGCCCTTAAACCTATCATGCCTGTGTGGCAAATTTTCAAGCCTATTAGTAGTCAATAGATTCCTAGTATTAATCTGGTAGGATTAGTTCTATAGTGCAATGCAGCCTTATGGTTGTTTTCTATTTAGCAACAAAGCTTACACTGTTAGACTGCTTGAACTAGTCCCTTAGCCTAAATAACCCTTTAACTCCAGTCCAAAAAGTACCATTGAATTGACTGATAAAGATTGGTCATCCAAGCATTACCTCAGGTCAAAATACAAATGGATAAAATCGATTTCATCCTACTTTGAAAACTATGCAGATCCTAATTAAATGCAGTTCCTCCTTTAAAGGACCACTCGTCTTGATATTGTTTGTGGCTACAGCATTTTGCTCATTTACGTACATGGTCATTCCCAGTGGCTATGATCTGTAGTCATCCATATTAATTAATTTATTTTTTGATATTGGATGTGCTACCATATTAAGTGTTACTGGCAAAAAAATGCTCTTTGACAGGCCAAAAATGTGTTCAAAAAGGAAATGCATAGTTTATTTAAAGTAGAAATGTTCAGCCCTGTTTGAATCATGGTTTTGTCAATATTCACTGGCACTCCTTTATTTAAAGCTGCACTATGTAACCTTTCTCATTGGAGGGTACACTACCTACTTGACATTGCTTTGCCTAGAATGTATCACAGTATGGCATTATTTACATTTATTTTGCATTTACAAAATTATGTTGCTCAAAACAGAAGAATTAGGTCTGTCACGATTCACGATTGTGTAAAATAAAAGTAAAAAAATACTAGTGTTTCAATATTATTGTTTATCATATTGTTGCATTTCTCTGTAGCAATATTTTGTGCTTCAAAATTTATTAAAGGTGACAGGCCTAGGTTTAGTGCCATACTGTATGATTGGCATGTCTAGATTATGATGTTATTGCTTTGTTTGGAATGTTCCAAAGTGCACCTTTAAATCCTGTTGCCCTGGGAGACATGATCACTGGACCATCTTTGCACAGTGGCTCTTTAGTAGGTCAACTTTAGATTTTAACTTGTTTAACTTGTTTTTATTGACAAGTCCTGTAGAAAAGTCTACCCTGCTGATTTCTGTTTTAGTGCCTTGTTTTTTATTCCATTTATTTGTTTTTTACCCTTTACAAATGTAGGGCTTACCACACCGTACTTTTATCATTTTATCATCACTGAAGAACAATTGTGAAGAAGGGTTTAGCACCTAAATATTGCATTTTGGGAAACAAATATTTTCACCTTTTAGCTTTCTTCTCTTGTATAAACTTTGTTACATAAAACAGTGTATCTATTACTGTAACATGACCAGGTGATGTTAAAATTATGCATAAGCACTGGATGTAAAAAATATAATATGAAGATATTTATCAAGGAATTTGCGCTAAAAAGTGAAAATGTTGTGTCTACACTGAAGGCTGTAAATGCAATTATAGACCTATTTATTTTCCTTGTGCAAACCTTTGTTTAATTTATCACAACTGTTACATAATTTAACTATTTATGTTTGCAATAAGAGTAAACTGTTCTTCAACACATTTAATGTCTATCACCTTTTTATTTGTATGCAATGTCCATGCATTGAGCTGTGAATCATTCTTCAATCTTTGTCATTTGTCAAGAATTAAACAAAAACAATGTCATTATTATGTGTCTTTCTCTTGATTTCTTGACCTAGTTTTTACTTTGGGGATCAAGTCTAAATCTGTTTCTTAAACATAATTAAACATAAATTAACAGATGCATTCTAAACCTAACTGCCTTGGTCAAAAAGTAATTTATAGCTTGATGTCCAATAATTATGACATACTATTAAAAATGTCAACTATTTTGGTCTGGTATACTTAAACATTTGGCTGGCTTTAATGCAAACTGCACGATGTTAAATGTGTCAAAGGTTAACTGCATGGTAATGTAAAAAGCGGAACTGGCCCTGCAGACCGGTTCTATTGCGTAAGAGCGCGTCATTTGTTCTAGTTTGGGGGGGACCCCCCGTTCTGTCCTGGCCTAACCCGCGCCAACAGAGGCGCGCTCTGATTGGCTGCACAGGCGGAGGGCCCGCCTCTTAAAGGCGGGGCCTCTCGGGAGGGCTGTTGTTGTTTTCTGCCAGCGCGTCTGTGCTGCACAAGTTGGATTTTAGGTACGCAGGAAAAATGTCTCTGAAAACAGTCGGCTCTGCTTTATCTCGGTCCTTATGGACAAGGGGAAAGAGAGGGCCTCCAGTGGTGAGGTCCCCCCGCGAGAACAGACTTTCAAGCACTTGCTGCGGCTCCACTAAAGAAAAACAGGGCTGTGGGAAATCAAAGGCGCAAAATTGTGAGTCGAGCATGTGTCCGTCCACCGAGCCTCCGCACAGAGCCCCGGTCGGAGGCAACAAGAAGTCCGAGGAGCCCGTGGGGGCCCCGGGTGTCACTGGTGTGAGAGGACGCTCATATTTCACCAACGCGGCGCCCACGGACCAAAGAAGCTATTTATGGGCTCGGTACCACGACATGAAGCGGCTGGTACACGGTAAGCCTCGCCCTTTGTCCCCTACCTGTCACCCCAGAAGCCCCAGAGGTGACGGGCCTGTCACTGCTATTGACCACCTGCCCCACACTTATCTCCAGAGACATCTTGTCCTTTTAGGATTTGTCATGATAAGTGGCTAAAGCTAAAGCTTAACTGTAGGTATAGATACAACCGTTGCCTTTTGTTTTTTTAAATGTTAAGACTTTCCTTGAAATTTTACGTGCAAAGTGCATGTTATTAGTAATGTGGAGTGGCCTTTCCCGGCATGGAGAGGAGTAGAGGACCACCCTTGTGCTCACCAGTGGCTACGTGCATTTCGGGCACACATGGAAGGGGGAAGTGCTTGTGCAGCCTGCAGAACAAAACAAGACATGCCCACAGTGGGACAGATTGTACGTTCCTCCGTGAGAAATTGAAAAACAAGAAAATGAGAATCAAAAAATAAATTGCTCCTTTTTAAAATTGCATTTACTTTGTTCAATTATAATACAATAGAATAGCATACCCGTTAAACATACATTTACGTTACATTTTACCTTTAAAAAAAATATATATATATACTTTTTTTTTTTTTTTTTTTTGACAAATAAAATGTATACATATATATTTTTGGTTGCTACATTACATACAATCTGTGGGCTCAATGCATTACGTTTAAATCTGTAGCTGTAAAACTGAAACATGCATTAGTTTGTTTGCACACATCACATCAAAGTTCATGCCCTTACTGTGGCCTATTTTCTTGTGCCTGTTTGACAGCCAGGACATTTCTGTGCACACACTAACTAAACACTGACTGGGTTAAACTTTGGCTCATGCTATCACTGTACCCTTAAAGTCTCACTGGGAACACAGTAATTGGTTTAATGCATAATGTTGTTTGGGCCTGATTCAGTTCTTTTCAGGCTCTGCTCCGAGGACACACTGTTCTTTTTGGAGAGATTCGCTACATTGAAGAAGTGATTATTTACATATTGGCTTGTGCTACTTCTTTTGAGCCTGCCAAATCCACCCGATTGAAAACAGCAGTAGTGTTCTCATCTGTTTCCTGTCATGTCCTCGTAATCATCAGGTTTCAAAATAACCTCTGTTCACAGTGAAACAAAAACAAACTTGACTCATATGAGGACACGGTTTTCCCAAATCCAAGCATGACTGTACTTATTTTTGTACAGATCTTATTCCACCGGGCGCATGCGGCATTCTCAACCACTCTGCAATTTACTCCAACAATGAAGTTAGCCTGGCGGAGGTGGACATTTATGGCTTTGATTATGACTACACTTTAGCCCTGTATTCAAACGCACTTCACACCATGATCTTCAACGCTGCTAGAGGGTTTCTCATTGACCACTTCAAGGTACATCTTTTTTTTTCTTCTTGACAAGTAGAAACTTAAATCACATCTGATTAAATAACAGCTGTCTTGTGGTAACAGTATCCTCAAGGCATCCGCAAGTACGACTACATTCCTAACTTTGCTGCCAGAGGTCTTCACTATGACATACAAAAGGTACATTTTTACTTCATTCAGAAAATTGTACTGCAGTAAAATTCCAAGCTCTATTTCATTACTAAGGCAGAGGATTGATACTCGATACCAGTTTGGTTCCCCAATGATAATAAAACCACATTTCTTGCCAATAGGATTTGCTCACAAAATAATGTTACTCACTTTATTATTACTTTCTTGCCTTACTGTACAACATGAAGGTCATTTTTCCTTTTTTTTTTTTTTTATATGATTGTATTTATTATTTTCTGTATCAGTACTTGATACAGATGAGTATCTGGTTTTATTACTAGTTTTATTAGTATCTGGTATCAACCGCATTGGCCTTTGCATTTTCTTCATTTCTTAATGCTCTAATTTTAACTTTTAGGGGCTTCTGATGAAAATTGATGCATTTCATTACATCCAACCCGGGACAGTTTACAGGTAATGGGCTTTCCAAAAAATAGAAGAGTATTAGAATTAAAGAAATAATCCTTTTATTGTATTTTTGTCATTAGAGGATTGAGCCCAGTCCCGGACGAGGAGGTGCAGGAGCTTTATGGTGGGACATTTCACATACCTCTGGAGCAGGACAGTGGATTCTATGGAAAGGTAAAGAGAACAAACTTTCCTTAACCTTCCAGTGGTCACAGTGATCACTTATCGTTCAGTATATGATTGATGGAGGTCAGTTGTTCTAGCTGGAACATTTGTGTTAGGGTAAGAGTTTCTGTGCTTTAATAAGATTTGAGTAGAAAAATGTTGAATAAAAAATAATTTCTGTGACTCATTACAGCTACAAACATGGCTCATAAAGTGTTTTATGTTGCTATGTATTTCTTGCAACAACTTTTTAATAATAGTACATCTAGAATATTGCTGCTTTTAAAAAGATTGTGTCAATGGCATAAATTGGTTTTGATATTAATGTCTACATTTAGTTAAGCAATATTTCAATTCAGAGTTTGTTACTGTGACAGGCCTTTCAGTCCAATTTTCTTCAGTTATGGTATAAATTGAAATAGTTCTAATCACAACACTTTGACATATCTCAAGTAGAACAAAATATCTTGTTTCTAACTCGCCGTCTGCATAAAACTTGCTAACCCTGTATTTTAGATTTCTAATGTGCAATGAACCTGTGCATGTTTTTGACTATGCCCTCTGAAAACTTGGACAAAGGAGGATATTCCATAAGAAACTCAGCAAATGTGTTGAAATTTGCAGTTTGCATAAACGTAATCATAAACATAATTCAGCCATAGAAGAAAACCTCAGTGGGTTGTTTTTTTGTTTTTTTTTTATATAGCCCAGTATTTTTTGTTTAATGCCAAGCAGTCGGCTGGTCATGCTGTGGTTGTAATCATATTCTCATAATCTATTCTTAGTTATTTTCAGACAGAGGTGTAGTCATGGATTAAGTGTGCTCTACTGCATCTGTTTAAATGGTCAGGCTATGATATGGGAATGATTGTAATGTTACATTTTGACAATGACAACAATCAGTAATTTTGACCAATTGAATTTTCTCTATTGAAGCAGTCGGTTTTGGTTTGCTCAGGGGCACAACCAGTAAAACCCATTATCCCATTTTACTAAATATTTGAAAAATGTCGGTCTATACATATTTTTTTGTTGCTGTGTATTAAATTCAAACAATTAAATATTCAGTATAACAAAAACGAATATACTGGTAACTTTGAGAAATTACTGAATGCTATGAAAACTCTTGTAATTTGACACAAACTTGACAAGTGAAACAGTATTCCAGTTTAATGTGCTGCTGTGTTCTGTTAAATAGTTGCATTTTACTAAGTTGGTTACTTGAGGCACAAAATTACAATCCCCCCATGCGCCTTGACCCTAATGTCCTGTTAGCTCGTTAGGAGAGTTGCAGCGGCAGGAGCAGAGTTTGTGGAGAAAAGCTTGTCTCAAGCATGTGTTGTCAAAAGCTCTGGCGTTAAGAATGGACGCTTTCATTTTCTAATCCTACTTGAATCTGCCCCACCCCGACTAGTCTTGTACAAAATGTTCTCATCTAAGTTTGGCATTGTTTTGATTGTGGCATTTCAGCAAGCACATTTGATACAATGCATGTTTATTCTTCAAGGTCAGATTACAATCTTTCAATCTGTTTTTTTTTTTTTTTTATTTTGTAACACAGGGACCTAAAGTGAAGCAGTTTATGGACATTTTCTCAATCCCGGAAATGACTCTCCTGGCGGTCGCGAACGATTTCTTCCTTACAAACGACATTGACTATGACCCAGTTCACCTCTTCAAAGATGTGTCGGTGAGAATATTTTTTCCATATTTTTAGTGTATATTATTTCAACTGAAGGCCATTTGAGCTCCGAGTTTATATAAAGTTTGCATCGAGACTTCATGGGAAGCTTACAGCAGTGTTCGCTTATGCTCTGTTATGTAAAGGAGTCCAATTTCATCCGTGTGCAACATGCTCCCATTTTTATACAACTTTTAGTGGGAAAGGCATGTCTTTCCATTGCTAAAATCCTGTTTCCTTTTTCAGGAAGCAGTGGGCATGGTTCACCTAAAAGGATACATGTACAAATGGATCATGCAGGACCTTGGTAAGGGCAAGAGACACTGTTATGTGAGGCCATATAAATCGAATGTATTCTATTTATTTTTTTACATACTGCTGCAAGATGATCTCACTATACAACTTCTCCCTGCATGATCCTTAATAATTTTGCATATTTAACTGAAAATGTCTAAATTAGTTTTTACTTTTTAGATCTTGGCAACACTTTTCCATTTCTTTATTTAGGAGATTGGTACTGTGTTTTTTTGTAATTTGTAATTTGGACATTTACTGGAGCTGCAGAAATTGAATAATTTTTCTTAAGGGTCAATGTACTCTGATTATTTTACTAAGTATTTAGAATATTTAATTTATAGTCTATTATAAAAAAAAGTCTAAGAGCTATACAAATAAAATGCAGTGAGGAACCTGCAATTTATACTGGGTAATATTTATTATATATTATAACTTGAAACCTAAACTGACGTATACAACATGGCATAGTTATGGATTGCAAAATTGTCATCTGAATATTGTTAACAGGAGTATCCAAAGAATAGTAATGGCTCTGATTCAGCAGTAACGGATGACCTCATTAAACCGGATTGACTTTTGTTTTCCCAGATAAATACATACTCAGAGGAGAGGAGACTGATGCTGTTTTGCACAAACTTGTTGACCATGGAAAGAAACTGTTTCTTATCACCAACAGTCCATTCGCATTTGTGTGAGTTTATCTTTTATCTTCAGCCCTCACTGGGCACTATTTATAATGCCATGGCAGCGGTACAGTAACTCAAAAGGGGAGATACAAGACAACACTCATACCAAACGGCATATATATGTACAACAACTCACCTTTATGTAACAGATAATGGTCCCTACAACTGAACAACCCTAATGTCAATCATCATATCACTTTTGCACCCTCTTCCTATGACCTCTTGTATATAAATTTTATGTTTTATTACTTATTTTTCTATTTTATTTTGACTTGTACATATACATTATATATAGTTATGTCTTATTTGACACCTGTTTCTTGCTACCTTTTTTGCTACTTATTTAGAAGTTATTTAGACATGACCACTTGTGTTTTTTACACTTTGTTGTTATTATATTATATTATGTCTGAGCCACTGTGTCCAAATAATTTCCCCTGTGGATCAATAGTTTGTGTAAGTAGCCAAGGATTTTACTGAAGTTATAGTCCTGTTATTTTAAAATAAAATGTATAACAAGGAGAAGCAAAGATTTGTCAGAGTGAGGTAAAAATGTAAATATTTTGAGAAAATTGTTTTGTTTTTAAGTTGCATTTAGTTGAATTGCCAGTTAAAAACTAAACAATATCTCACTAACGTTCAAATAAAATGTGTGCAAAAACAATGTTGATAGATGATTTTTATCAAAATAGCTCTTTAGTACCCACCTGTGTTTTGCCCTGTTTTTTCATGCTGGTTTTGACCTTCTGTTCCTGCAGGGACAAAGGGATGACACACATGGTTGGAAAAGACTGGAGAGACTTCTTCGATGTTGTTATAGTACAAGCCGACAAGCCGCACTTCTTTACTGATTGTATCAAGTAAGTCAGCTCAATTATTAAGGTGTGTTCATACCTGTATACCTGTACTGGTTTAAACTGTTTAAACTCTATGTGCTCCTTGTTTAGTCCAATTCTAGATCTGTGTTTCGTCCCAATTTACTCCCAAGAAAAAACTCTTATCAAATGTCTGTAATCAAATGTAGTATTTACTTATAAATTGCTGTTTGACCTCTAGAATAATCAGTATATTTAATTTAGGCCTGGTGAATTTTGCCTAAAAATAAGAATGCAAATTAAATTTCATATTTAACCCATTGGCCATTGGGGAAAATCAAACTATTGCATTAAACATGCAGCCCGTACATTTAATTTAACATCCCTGATTTCAGCAGTCAGTGGCACGTGACTGCAGTTGACTTACTTTTATGGTCAGTGCCATTTCCAGTGCACAAAAGTAGGGAAAATAAAAAATATATATTCTTCCAAACAAATCGACTTGAACTTCAAATAAAATTTTTGACCAGTCCTAAATTAAGTAATCAAATTATCCTGACATTTTTATCAGATTTGTTCATTTGACAGAAAAACTTGTGACCATTCTAACCTTTACTCCTCTCGTAGACCTTTCCGACGCCTGGACTGTGACGGCGCTCTGCGATGGGATAAGATCAAGTCTTTGGAAAAGGGACAGATCTACAAACAGGTCTGTTCACTTTGGGGCAAAACACTTCATTTCTCCAAAAGGAAAGAAAAAAAAAAGCCGCTCTTGTTTTCACACTGAGCTTATTTTTCTTGTCTTCTGTTTCAGGGGAATTTGTTTGACTTTCTCAGACTGACCGGTTGGCGAGGATCCAAAGTCTTGTACTTTGGAGACCATCTTTACAGCGACTTGGCTGTGAGTATTTCAACTTGTGAACAGAGAAACCAGGCAAGCTTAAATGAACAAACATTTAGAAAGTGATATTTATTATGAAAGCTATTACATTTTAGTGACAGTGAATTTATTTGATCAGAGATGATGCAACATTACCCATATAAAAAAGAAAATTTGTCATTTTCCAGGTTTGAGTAAATATGCTAGTTTCCCCATGCAATAGTTTTTTTTTGTTTTTTGTTTTTTTTTTTATCAATAGTTTTGAAAATAACTTTGTAGCAAGATTATTTTGAATCCCAAAAAATGATTTAAAAAGGTGGTTACTACAACTACTTTTGGAATGTTGGAGTCTAGATTACGTTGAACTTGGCTATTTACACATGGAAAATGACAAAACATTTCATATTTGTTTTTCTTCTGTTTGGTTGATAATCCAGGACCTGACGCTTCGACACGGATGGCGCACAGGGGCTATCGTCCCAGAGCTGGAGCATGAGACGAAGATCGTGAGCACGGCCCGATATTCGACCAGCCTGACCTGGATGCAGGCTCTGACAGGCCTGCTGGAGCAAATGCAGGTAAGAGATCCTCACATGTGAGACCAAAACAATTTCTCTTTCTTTGTTGGGTCACGTGCACTTTTTATCCTTCATACCTCCTCACAGACTTATGCAGTCGTCTAATCTGTGTGCTTTCTGCTTCAACAAAAAAATGTGGATTTCTGTTTATGTTCTACCTGTAATTTTACTCAACTGTTTTCAGATCAGAATAATGCAATACAAATATTCACATGAGAACTGAATTTTAAAACCCTTAATACAAACAAATGAGGCCTCACAATAAGATTAGTTACTGTTTACGATGGAAAGTCAATTAGCAGAAAAAAGATTTGGTTGATTCAGTTGTAGAGGGTATAGCAGGTTATTAAAGGAGTTACACTTTAAACTGTAGCATTAGATGTTAAAAAAACAAACGTGATAGCAGTTGCTGATCTCGTTTTTGTATTGTTTCTTACAGACACACCGTGACCCAGTCTCCAGAGAGGTTATGGGGGACTGGCAGAAGGAGAGAGAAGAACTCAGGTATGATACTCTTCCCACTGCCAGTACTTTGACAAGTGACAAATGCTTTATTTTTAAATGATTGTTTCTTGCACTGCTTTTTCTCATATTTTTGGACCATCCTTTGAAAATACCAAATCTTGTGCAATATTTAGTTTTGTTCTACCAACTCCATTAGCATTAACTTCAAATACTTCTTCAGTTACTCCAACTTTGTAGTGGTTCCTTTTTTTAATTACCCCAAGAAAATTACTCTTATTTTCTTGGACCACCATTTTATTTTGAAGTAACAGTAGGCCTACTCTTATTTGAGCCACATTTTGTACTACTCTACCCACTTCTGATGTTACGTAATATTTTACATTTCAGGATTATGACCAAGAACTTATTCAACCCTCACTTTGGCAGCATCTTCAGGACATGTCACAACCCGACGTACTTTTCCAGGAGGCTCTGTCGTTTTTCAGACTTGTACATGGCGTCTCTTAGCTGCCTACTGAACTATGACCTCTCCTACACATTTTACCCACGGCGCACTCCTCTCCAACACGAAGCCCCTCTGTGGATGGACCAACTGTGCACGGGATGTAGGAAGACCCCTCACCTGGATGAAATGTCGCAAATCCGATAAGAGCCATTTTTGGACTCATAGGATTTTGTATTTTAGACTCAACAACACTTGAAACTACCTATAAGGACTTTTTTTATTGTTGCTGGTAAGGGTGGGCGACTTAACTATATCGTCCATGAAGATTTTATGTCTTTATACAGTGTTTTTATGTTTTTAAAGCAGCTTTATGTTGTCCTATTGGTCAGCCTGTATTGTCCTCTGAGTGAGTGACAAGTGGCTTTAACCAATCACAGTGAAGCGTTAACTCAAAAGAAGCAGTTAGCTTTGGTTAACGCTTTATTTTAACATGTAATGAAATCCTTGGCCTGCTAGGAAATTGTTTTGAATTATTTTGACCACTCCTACTGGCTAGTTGTATTTTTTAACCAAAAAACCTACGCACAACTCTCCTCACAGGGGCAATGCAATGTTACATAATGACCCATTCATATTGAACTATAGGGTGGTGCATATGGAGCTTCTGTTGAGAGATCTTTTTGTTGAACAGTACATGGTTAAACTGGAAGACTCGCATCACCAGGACTTGTTCTTGGTTAATGTAAAATGTAAATGGAAAATACTGAGCTGTATCCGCACAACTGCAATAAAATGCTTCAATTTTACAAATAAGTGTCAGCAATCTATTTACATATTTTTTCAACTTAAGATGTTGGTTCGTTGTCCATTATTTATTATACCCTTGGGTTTCAGATATATTGAATTGCCATAGCGATTAACAATTAAAAACAAAATACTATACTTCTGAATGTCACCTATTACAATCATTTGTAAACAACTCATTGATATAAACCCCCACCCCCACCCCCCTAATTTTCCAGGCAGTGAAGCCTCGCACCTTCTTATCATTCAGTCGCTCACTGAACGCCTCTCCACTACAAGGTAAAGAGCTCTGCATGAGTAGATATTCTACTATTTCTGGCAAATTGTCACTTAACTGAGACGTGTGTGGTTAAGTGCATAGTGCTTTTGTTGAACATGGTAAATTGGTTACTCGTCTTTTCAAAATCCAGGGCCAACTATAGTTCAATTAGAGCCTATTTAAAGCGCCATTTTCCTATTAAAAGAACGAGGCGCACCTGATTGGTTTTATATAGGCCTGGCGCTAGAACACATTGTTGTTTTAAAGTATGTTAATTTTATTTACAGTTGAGGCAAAAGCCAATTCCTGCTTGCAGCCTTCTTGAAGACTAGTCTGGCACTTCTGCAAGCATGAAAAGCGTGACGCACAAGCTGTCTTATTTTCATGTGTCTTATCTGTGTTTTTACGCATGACGCATTGGTTCCTTCTAGACCGCGTGTACATGTTGTGCTCTGTCTGGCCACACCCACATAGTGCTCCCTATAACAGAAACACACAGTAGGCCGCATAACCTTATTTTTTTTGCCCAATAGTAATGCATCTGATTCTCGAGAAGCCATATTTTTGTAGTAGCCTATTTATTTTTAAGCACTGGATAGTGGTAATTGGCACTCAGGGCGATGTTAAGGATAGTTTCACTTTCTGCTGCCCACCTCTATGTCTTCACTATAAACTCTTTGAGCACAAGCATGAAACCAAGAGACATTTTAAATTAAAGGTGTATTATGTAACTTTTCTGGTAAGAGACTGGTAACTTTGTTTCTTGGCTGCAGCAGATGTGTTCATTGAGTCAGGCTAGTGTAATGCCATTTTGTGCAACATTCTGGAGACAAGCTGCAGCATATTCTCAAGAAAACGTACAAAGCACTTTAACTACTTTTATACGTGGTATAAACAAGACCAACCAAAGTGCAGACTTCAAATCTTCACATCATCTTAACTCATTTTGAACGTTGAGCCTAATTGTACCCATACGTACAGTGTGCATGTTTAAAAATAAAAGTAAAAAGTAATAGCCTGTAATGTAATATATAAAATATTACATTATGTATTACATTCATAATTAATTAGTAATATATAATAAAACTGGCATATATATTGTATTTGTTAGTGTTATTGAGTTAATGCTTGGCCATCTGCACACTGGTTTCACAGTTACAGGGCCTCTGTACTGTATGTGCTCTGTGAGTTCCTATCTGAGTTGTTTACTTTGCATGTGTTAGTGCCAACTTTCTCAGTGTTCCTTCAGACTGTGTTTTGTACACCGCATAAGTTCAAATCACGTTGACTCTGCACTTTCAAAACAAACAGAGCAGAAGCGATCTGAAGTCGGTGCCTTTTTTAGAGTGTGAAACCACAACATATTTTGCGGTGTTCTGTTTATGCCACAATGAGAGATTCTCACAGCTGCAGGCACCAATACAATATGAACTTAGAATTACTTTAAATTCATTGTACATTTTGGGTTTAGGCTGCATAAATTAACTACTTTTAAAATGTAACAACAGAAAATAATTCTATTTGATGAAATGGCCGTAGCATGTAAAAAAATGTATTGTAAAAAATATCAGTAAAATTGAATCTTTCAACTGTTTCATCTTGGACACCTCAAATCACATTTTGTTATCATTTAAAGCAGACCTGTTATGCAAAATCAACTTTACAGCACTTTTAATTATGTTATAGTTGTTTCCCCTTCTCATTCACCCTCTTAAAGTCTGCTCGTACTTTCTTTTCCATCTTTATTTTATGCATGGCTGCAGTCTCCCACTTGGCACTGCAGTTTTCTAACACAGAAGTCTGCTGTCTTTTCTTGTATTTAATTGTTTTAGATACTAGATCTAGAGCTGGATCTTCAGCACATAATGATGATATTCCCAATATCCTCAAATATTTATTTTTTTCTTGTTCTAGTAAGAAGTAAGCCTTTTGTCATTTACTTATAGTGCTGAATGTTAAATCTTTTTTTCTTCTTCTGCATAGCACATGTGCACACTTGTGTCAGAGAAACAAAACACAACTCTTAAAGCTCACATCTTGGAGTAAGCCTTTATTATTAGACTCCAAAGCTCAAAAGGCTCTGTTCCACCCTGTGATGTCTCAGAGCAGTAGTTTTTAAGTTAGCCGTTACCTTTTACCTTTTATTCAGGAGTGATTGACAGTTCCACAGCTGAAAACATCCAAATGATTCTAGTGAAGGTGTATGGAGTTAAAAAACACAGTGGAGACAAAAACTTTCACTCTCAAACTCAAACACTCTTGTGGGCTTGTGTGAATGAAACAAAGCACAACTCCAGGTATGTTTTTAATGAACAATATTATAACTAGCCTAAATAGCTATTATCAGTATTTGGAGCCTCTGTTTGACAACCCAATGGCCTGTGCATAACGTGTCATTTCACACCACAACCGTCTCCCTCTGTTAAGGGTCTATTTGTCGTCATTGTCGTCTTTCTTTGGGCAGTATAAGACAACCACACTGTGTTAGTTAATTTATGAAGTTCTCCCTTTGGCAAACAAACAAAGAAGGCTGAGAGGTGGATTCTGGGAATGGAGGTCTTGGCTACTGCTCTATGAAGTATAGCCTAGAGGCAGGTTTTAATTGGGTTTTTACAAATCTCTGGAGTAGGTTTCTGTGAGGATACATTGTGTAACAGTTAATCACCCATAACAAGAGCTCTTTGCGTCAGACACTTAAAAGAAGATGTGTTAATTAATACAATACAGGCCTTTGCAAACAAAATACTGTATTCTGTCCTCAGTCTGCACAGTCTGCACAGTCAATTCAATCTTTGTCACAAAAGTAATTTGGCTTTATTTCAAAATTGTCTTGTTCCAACACAATTACACTTTGACAAACAACCATCCACTTTAACTTCTCACACCATCTGTATTGCAATAGTGTTTTCCCATTATTAGTTTACTCTGAGAGTTGTTCGAATGTTCAAAAACAGTGAATTAAAATGTACTTTTTGCTATTTTTAAATGGAACCATGAAGAGGCAGGTTGTTTTACATTGTACCAAATGCAAAATGTTACTCTGTACATGTTTAGTTTAATGTTAAATACATAAATAAATAAAGCATTCGATATTTAATGATTTCCCCTAACCCAGTCTCTCTGTCCTTTCCAGATGACCATGGATTATTAATGTTTTATTTATGTAAAGCCAGTGCTGCTGTTTCATCCCCAAATTTGGGTTACTCAGCTGGCACCAGATCCACAGTGAGTCAATGGAGTTAAATTCTACAAGTAAGTAAGTAAATAAACAAGAATATAATCAAAAAAGAAGGGAGGAGAGAAACAAAAAAGGAGGGGGGGTTTATGACATTGAGCATAGAAGGAATATATATATAATCAGTACCATTATATTTAAAAAACAGCGGAGGCATAACAAACCATGAGATCTATAAGAAAACACACAATTGAAGCAAACACACACAC
>KN496183.1:0-10214 GCA_000787155.1 Scartelaos histophorus | reverse complement strand
AAAGAGAGAGAGGGATGCTGAGAATGAGTGGAGCTTATTCCCGGAGACTTAATTTTCCCATTTTCTGTGTAATGTGCTCAGTCTATAAGAGTAAAAGTGAAAATACATCATGTTTTACTGATATCAAGATTGAGTTAAAGGTGCACACTGCGGAACTTTTTGCAGTAATATGACTCAACACAGGATTAAAAATACTGCAGTTTTGTATTTGTTACACCGTTTCACTTATTTATTACTGTTTCATACTTTTGTCGCTGATTCTGTGTGATTATTGTGTGATGAAGTAGTATTTTTGGGGCTATAAAGTGCACCGGATTATAAGACCGCTGTTGATTTTTGAGAAAATGTCATGATTTTAGATGCGCCTTATAGTCCCAAAAATACGGTAATGTACTGAACACCAACATACTGCACCATGTAACGATATCCAAATCTCCCGATACGATATTTTCACAATATGCGTCTCACGGTTTCATATTTATTGCCATATTTTGTGTCGGCTAAAAAAACATGCTGCTTTTTCTGTTGGGATTGAAATTATTAATATTTAAAAGTGCTTTATAACAGTTATGTCAGACCAGCAAAGGATCATGGTCTATGTAGTTCTCTCTGTTTTATTCAAAATATTTATGCAAAGAGGCTTGTTATTCGATATATTGTGATGAGCCGTGATATTATTGTGAGACTTTTGACGATATCACGATATTTCTGTTATTGTTTCATGTCTAACTGCTACTACTACTACTACTACTACTACTACTACTACTACTACAGCTGCTGCTATTACTGCAATTACTACTATTACTACTACAAACATCATTGGTAGAGCTGTGCAATTCCAGCTTTCACAAATGAAGGCTGTTGTGTCCTTGGGCAGGACACTTAACCCCTCTCTGTGTCTCTGTACACTATGACTACCACTACTACTACAACTATTACTACTACTAATACTACTATCACCACAACAAGTACTTCCTAAAAGGTTGAGGTACCGTTTATTGTCCTTATAGGGAAATTTGTCCTCTGCACTTGACCCATGCTTCAATTTCTCTGGAGGATTTGACCCGGGAATTTAACCCGAAACCTCCTAACTGTGAGGTGTGAGCGCTAGCCAGCCATGTGCATACACTGCAGTCACAACAGCTATAAGTGTTAGCACCACTGCAACAAGTTCCATTCAGTTGTGTTACCACAGTGGAGAGATTGACTTTTGCTTCGACTTAACTGTAAAAAAATGAAATATAAAATAAAAATCGTCCTGTGTTGTCAAAAGACGGTACAGTCTTCAACTTTCCTCCTCTTTTCACCTGTGTTACATTTGTACATTTGATATAAGTCGGTCTATATGGTCCCTTTTATCGCACACTTCAGTCTGGAGCTGAGACCTCCTCACATCAGGGATTCACCGACTTTTCACAGAACATGAAATCTTCACGAGAAAAGGAAAAAAAATCTATTCAGCTTGGAGAAAATGCTCAGAAAAGGAACCAGGAACTCAACCGGGAACTAAACCAGGACTCAAACTGAACTACAGGAAACCAGGGCGAATCGAATCTAGAATCTAAACTATTGATACTTTGCCTTGACGTCACGCTGGGGGTGTTCTACGTGTACCTCTATGGTGAAATGTTCATCGGTTACCATGGAGACACAACGCACACGTTAGCAAACACTGTCAAACTCAAGAAAAACGACTAAATTGATTTAAACAGCACATTTTCAAGAGTCTGTGATCAGTTTGAGTCTTCCTGGTGCTGTTTAGGAGTTTGATTTGCCTCGTTTAATTCCAATTAAAAATAATTCAATTAAAATTAAAAACGGTATGCAAATGTGACCAATGCAACTGCAATTTTATCTTTGAGAGACGTGTTTAAGCACACAAATCAGACCTCTTATCGTAATTCGAAATAAATCGTCTCTTTCTGGTCAGATTGTGTTAAAACAAAGCCTGTTTTCGCTGAGCTTCAGACAGAGCAGTGCCTACAGTTAGCATCACGCCCTCAAGGAAGGTTGATTTCATCCGCTGCAATGTATTAGTAGAAATCCCAACCACAGGACTAAAACCAAGACTATTTAAAAGGTGCACTGTGCAAATTCTTCTAGTGGAGGCTCTGTAACCTGGTGGTCGCCATGGAGATGCTATTGCTTTATCTGGAATGTTCCATGGTATGACTTTAAAGGGATAATCCGGTATTTTGGAGATAGGGCCTCATTTCCTAGTGAGCCAGAGCGTTGTAGACGTGTGGAGACACTTTAAATATTCCATCCAGTCCTTGTATTTGCAGAGGTCGCTGGTGCTAGGCTAGTGCATGTCTATGGGTTTTGTTAGCCTGACGCTAAAAACAAACTGACTTACAAAATCCACAAAACACCTGAGTTAAATATATTATTACCCCAGACTGTCCATGTGAATGTCTGTGTCAATAGGTTAATTTTACAAGTAAGACCAGTAAAACCTTGCATTTGAAGGATTTATGTCTGAGCAACAGCAGCGAGTTGTACTTTCTGATAGCGGCGGACTGATATCTGAGAAAATAGTCCCTCAAAATCCGATGATTCATGCAAGTTTAGTTTTACTTCTAAAATATTCTATCAACTCAGACATTTAAATTGACAGTCGGGTGTAATAATAGTTTTGCCTCGGGTGTTTTGTGGAGTTTGTATGTTTGTTTTTAGCATCAGGCTAACTAAACCCATTGACACTCGAGTGTTTTGTGGAGTTTGTAAGTTTGTTTTTAGCATCAGGCTAACTAAACCCATTGACACGCACTAGCCAAGCAACAGCGACCTCTGCAAATACAAGGACTGGATTGAATATTTTAAAAAGTGACTTCACACATTTACAACTCTCTGGCTCACCTTTTGAACAAAATTCTGGAGTCTCCCTTTGAACGTTGATCTAGCTTTTATTCATTACAACTGTGCAATAATTCCTTCTGTGAATATGGGCCCCTCTCCACAGATCTGAGCTGTAACGTAGCGTAGTGCTGTAACCTGCTACTGTGGAACATTCTATGCAAAGTAATAACATTTCCACGGAGATATCAGGAGGCTACTGTACAAAATAAAATAAATAGCTAAATAAAAATGTGCACACACAATCACAATACAGTATTAAAACAAAAGTTCATATTAAATTCAATGCAAATTAGTTTAAAAAGCATAAATAAGTAATAAGCATAAATTAAAAGTACTTCAAAATATGTTTAAAAGCTGTAGAAAGTATTTTGAAAATTGCTTTACACATGTCGAATCGAAAGCCGAGAGAAAAGAAACGAGAGGAGAAAAAGGAAAAATGTCTGAACTTTTGAGGGTGAAAAACAAGCCTCTGGACGGTTAGACAAATAGTCACAGATGGAGACTTGTTTTACACATATTTTGAAAGCTCGGGGACGTTTGTCAGCCCGAAGACGGACCTGCAACCCAGTGTTTGGAGAAAGTTTCAGTCGTTTGCTTCAGTTTTTTAGCGTTCTCTTTAGTTTGAATTGGTGGGGTTAAGATTATACAAGCAATTCAGAACCAGAAAGCAGAGAATAAAACTGAAAACAAGTTTGAGATTTGAATATTTGTTATCCAAAAGAGCTCAAATGAAACAATAAAATAAAAATTTAAAAAACACATCGCACACTCAGCTTTTTTTAATATATAATTTATGGTTCGGCGAAAAAAAAAAAGCCTTCGTCAAACATTTTTCTTGCTTTGAACCAAACATTTTTCATTTTAAAAAAAGACTTGTTGGAACAGCGATACTAAAAAGTGTAAAAATGTATGTATTAGATGTTTTTTTACCATTCTGCCCAACAAAGACAGAATAGCGTAACAAGTTTGGTCAAAAATGAATTAATTTGAGGAGTATTTGAGACCTTCTTTACCACCTGATTAAATATCGTGAAAAATATTAAGCTTAGAATTTACCGTTGACCCTTCTTTGTCAGTTCCTGTGCTCTGCCTTTGTATCATGCGCCGAAACTAAAGAATCGTGCAAAGGCAAAAGGCAGAAACTGTGTGTGTTTTGTTTGCAATTTAGTTCATAAATATATTTTATTTTAAAATCCAACCTCTCGCCTCCTTCTTTTTGTTGCGGCCTTGGCACAGGATCTTAACATATTAAATAAATATTCCTTTGTATAAAAAAGTTTCAAAAGGAGCGCTTCCCGGACCTCCTGTCCTGATCTGCACTAAATAGAAAATCCAAAGGTCTTTCATAGAATTTAAACACACATCATGAAGACTGGACCTAGGTTAGATCTTCTTAAATGGATGTGAGATGGGTGAAAATCAAGAAAATAATGATAATGCGAGTTCCTGCCTTTTGCTTTTGCACGATTCTTTATTTTTGGCGCATGATCCAAACCCAAATAAGGGTCATCAAAGCTCAATTTTAAGCCCGATATTTTTCACGTACAAATATTTCTTCACTATGGCAACTAGTTGTCAAATTTTGCCTGGACAAAACAGAAATTTTGAAGTCATTTTTGTCAGTTTCACAATCAAGTTAAGGTCTTCCGTAGAACAGCATCATCTAACTTTGAACCCTAATAAATGTTTAATGGTTTATACTTTACAGGTACCTAACAGTTCCCTATCTAAGGCTCGCTGTGGCTCTTATATTTCCTCAATTTCTTGCGACTCTCTGGCGTTTTCGTTTTCGTAAAAGTAGCTCACCGGAGGAGAAAGGTTGGAGACCCCTGCTGTAGAGTAACCTTTCGCGTATGAGGGCCTTTTTTCATCCAAAACGTGGTGAAAAAAGTTGCTTGAACCTCTTCTGTTTGGTCGTTTTTATTACTTTGTGTGACTGAAGCTATAGTTTAAGCTTAAAGAGTGAAAATGATTAGATTCCTTTAGATTTTGATTGAAATTTAGAGTTAGTAAGGAACTCAGGAGCCCTTACCTTATTTCTCTGGGTTTAGATGGGCCTTTATAATCTTTTTCATCCCAAACCTCGTATTTTACTTTGACAGATGTCCAAGCTCACATCACTGTCCGTCTCTTCACCTCATTACGACTCCGTGTAATGTAGAATATAATTTTAGCTTTGTTCCAGTCTTTTTATACTCACTCATTTCCCCTCATCTCTCCATCTCCCCACATCTCCGTCCCTCTCTTCATCTCTCCATCCCTTCGTAACTCCATCTCTCTTTTCTCTGACTATTCTTAGAGTCATTTGAGTTCCATTTTCTGCCTGTCCCTCCATCTTAGTGACACTTATAATCACTCTCATAACTAATAACCACTGTGCCGTACACTTCTGACCGCTCTTTTCTTGGCATAAATGTGCAAAAACAGTCCAGAAAATGTCAGAAAAGCTTAAAAAATGAAATATTCAGCGTATTTAAACATATGACGTCACTTTCGCTATAGCTTATCTGCTTAGTTGCTTGCAAATTTCCATTTTTTTAACATTAATCTGCTTTTTTAGGCGTTTTTCTTGTTAAATAATGCCTACAATACTTACTTTGAGTGGGTTCGCTTCTCCTCAGATCTGACTTGTAAGCTGGTCTCCATGGAAACGTTAAATTTCAAACTCTAGAACATTCTGAGTCCACTAGAAAAGTCATTAAATTTAAACTGAAATGAATCAATAACAAATAATTCAATGAGGAAACACAAATGGAGCAAGAAAATCCCCAACAATTAATTTCTATAGAAAGTCGGTGGTCGATAAATCCAAGTCTTTTCTTCCGACATCCTTTGTAAATCCATTGCAGCAGTTGGCGAAAATACGGATGCTCGAGAAAGTTTCACGTCCAACTGATTTTGTATTTCGGAACCCGGTTTGATTGGTCGTTTGCAGTTTCTCGAGGTGGAAGTCGGTTTCCTTCGAGTCCCAAGCGCAATAGAATGACGCAAAATTCACACAACACAGACTAAAGTTTGCGTCTACTAATTTGTGCCAATGGAATTACTTCTCCAAACATCGATTACCCATTCAGACAATAAATCGGAAAAAAAATGTATGAACTGGCTAGAGCAGAATTTGAAACTTGAAAAAGAAAAAAGAAAGAAGTGGACTAAGCGAGTTTGACGTCACCCATAATGTTTGGGCCCAGTCAAATTAAGCTCAAAGAGGCAACAGTTAAAGGAGAGAACTTGAAGACGGGATTCATATTTGGAATTGCGACTGCGAGTAAAATCGCAACCAAAGATTCAATCCGGAGAGAGGCTGAGGCCCTTCGATGGGCTCTAGTCCCATTCCACAACTTCCTTTGGGCTCTGTTCACGGTAGTAAGTCTGACAAAACCTAGGAAAAATGAGAAAATGTCCCAGTTTTCTTCATCCATGTGCCCTCTGTTCACGGTAGTAAGTCTGACAAAACCTAGGAAAAATGAGAAAATGTCCCAGTTTTCTTCATCTCCATGCCCTAGTTGTGTTCCGTCATGTTCGGCTAATCCGCAATTCCATCCCTACCTCAGTTTTCATCATTTCCCCACCAACGCACGACTCTGAGCGCACTGGGTACATGTGATTAGATTAGGGCTTTATCGCAGTTTCCAAACATCCAAACCTGTTGCTAACGTCATCTGGAGCAACTTTAAGGTAAGAAGGTGCTTGATTTGTCTGTTATTAAGGGTCATATCTTGATTTACGGACAAAATAGTGAAATAAAAATACAAGGATCATGTAGGGAGGGTTAATACGAACATTTTAGGACCAAAACGACGAGGTGCAAAGGAGCAGAGGGTCGAGAGTTTTTCAATACAAAGTGAAACAATGGAGCCGTAAGCGTGCAAATGCTCACTTCCTGTTTGGAATGCAGCGGGTAACAGGTTAGCTATACACAGCTAGTATATACACAGTCTTTATCTACATTTTCTTTAACTTATTCTTCACCAAAGGAGTTTATTTCTTGAAGATTTCCTCTATTTCACGCTCTCCATAAATTCGGAAAATAACCTTATAAGCCAACGTTCAATTTCTGAATTTGTAACCATTCTGGGTCATGTGCGTTGAGCTGCTTCACAATCGTATCCAAGCTTCACTACAAACCTGAAAAGAGTCTCATTAAACCCAATTTGGAAATGCTTCAGATGCTCTGTGGGTTCAGTGAAATGTGGGTTTATCGAGTGGCACCAGAGCAGTGGGGAAAACAGAGGCAAAGAGAGGCAAAGAGAGGCAAAGAGAGGCAAAGAGAGGAAAACAGAGGCAAAGAGAGGCAAAGAGAGGCAAAGAGAGGCAAAGAGAGGAAAACAGAGGCAAAGAGAGGCAAAGAGAGGCAAAGAGAGGAAAACAGAGGCAAAGAGAGGCAAACAGAGGCAAACAGAGGCAAAGAGAGGAAAACAGAGGCAAAGAGAGGCAAAGAGAGGAAAACAGAGGCAAAGAGAGGCAAAGAGAGGCAAACAGAGGCAAAGAGAGGAAAACAGAGGCAAAGAGAGGCAAAGAGAGGAAAACAGAGGCAAAGAGAGGCAAACAGAGGCAAAGAGAGGCAAAGAGAGGCAAACAGAGGCAAAGAGAGGCAAAGAGAGGCAAACAGAGGCAAACAGAGGCAAACAGAGGCAAAGAGAGGCAAAGAGAGGCAAACAGAGGCAAAGAGAGGCAAACAGAGGCAAAGAGAGGCAAAGAGAGGCAAACAGAGGCAAAGAGAGGCAAAGAGAGGCAAACAGAGGCAAACAGAGGCAAACAGAGGCAAAGAGAGGCAAAGAGAGGCAAACAGAGGCAAAGAGAGGCAAACAGAGGCAAAGAGAGGCAAAGAGAGGCAAACAGAGGCAAAGAGAGGCAAAGAGAGGCAAACAGAGGCAAACAGAGGCAAACAGAGGCAAAGAGAGGCAAAGAGAGGCAAACAGAGGCAAAGAGAGGCAAACAGAGGCAAAGAGAGGCAAAGAGAGGAAAACAGAGGAAAACAGGGGGTTTAAAGCTCCGACCGGTCTGAAAGAAGAGAGGGAGAAGAGAGGGAGAGGGAGGAGAGAAAAACCGGGAGAAAGAGAGGGGAATAAGACAGAGATGAGAGAGGGGAAAGAGAGAGAAAGGGAAGAGACAGAGAGGAGAGAGAGGGAGAGGAAAAAGGACAGAAAAGAGGAAGAGAGAGAAAGAGGGAGAGAGAGAGAGACAGAGAGGAGAGAAATGAGAGAGACATAGTGGAAAGAGAGGAGAGAGAGATGAGAAAACTGAGGACAAAGAGACAGAGAAGAAGGGCGGAGAGAGAGATGGAAAGGAGAGACAAAGGACAGGGAAGGAGAGAGAAGAGGAAAACAGGGGGTTTAAAGCTCCGACCGGTCTGAAAGAAGAGAGGGAGAAGAGAGGGAGAGGGAGGAGAGAAAAACCGGGAGAAAGAGAGGGGAATAAGACAGAGATGAGAGAGGGGAAAGAGAGAGAAAGGGAAGAGACAGAGAGGAGAGACAGAGGGAGAAAAGAAAGAAGAGAGGGGGAATATAGGAGAGAGGGAAAAGAGAGAGAGAAAAGAGAGAGACATAGTGGAAAGAGAGGAGAGAGAGATGAGAAAACTGAGGACAAAAAGACAGAGAAGAAGGGTGGAGGGAGAAGGAGAGAGAAAGAGAGAGAAAAGAGAGGAAAGAGAGAGGAGGGAGAGGGAGATGGAGAGGTGAGAAAAAGGACAGAAGAGGGAGAGAGAGAGAAGGAGATTATAGAGGAGAGAAAGAGAGGGGAGAGGGACAAAGAGGAGAGAGAAGAAAGAGACAGGGGGAGAAGAGAAAGAGAGGAGAGACAGAGGGAGAAAACAGAGGACAGAGAGACAGAGAAGAAGGGCGGAGGGAGAGAGATGGAAAGGAGAGACAAAGGACAGGGAAGAGGGAGAGAGAGAAAAGAGGGAGAAGGAGAGAGAAAAAGAGGAGAAAAAGAGAGGAAAGAGAGACAAGGAGAGAGAAAAAGAGAGGAGAGAGAGATGAGAAAACACAGGACAAAGAGATAGACAGAGAAGAAGGATGAGGGAGAGAGAGATGGAAAGGAGAGAAAAAGGACAGGGAAGAGTTAGAGAAGAGAAAGAGAGAGGGGATAAAAGAGGAAAGACAGAAAGGAGAGAAAGAGACAGGGGAAAGGAAAGAGAGAAAGGAGAGAGAGACAGTGAATACAGGTAGGGAATAAAGAGAGAAAGAGGAAGAATATGGGAAGAAAGAGAGGAGAGAGAGAGGAAGAGAGAGAGAAAATGAGAGGGGGAAAAGAGATGGAGAATGAGACAGGAGAGAGAGAAAGAAGGGATATTTAATGGAGATGAGAGAGACAGAGAAAGAGAAAAAGAAGGAATATGTAAGGAAGAGAGAGAGAGCTGCATGTTTGATTCTTTTCAGATCTCCAAATCCAACCGAGGATTAAGGAAAGTGCTACCGTGAAATGCAACTCTGCTCCATCTGCACCTTATGGTTAAGTGTCTTGCCTAAGGACACAACAACATTTTCGCCAACAGGAAACGACAGAAAATAGCGTAACGTGAGCGCTTTAAAACCTCCGCCGTGTTAACTTTAGACTAACAGAAAGTTCGATTCGCTGATAAAACACCAAATCACTCCGCTTTGTGTTGATCTTTACTCCTCTTTCTCACCTTGTCTGTTGCCATGGTAAACGCCGGTCTGTTGCTATGGTAAACATGGGTCTGTTGCCATGGTAAAACTTTATTTAAACAGGCCGAACGCAGACAGATCCATGCGACACGACTTAAACCTGTGTGTGGATCTATAGCGGCGCCGTGTTCTCAGTTTACTCGGCAGAAACACAAATGTTCGGAGAAAACGGGGAAGCAGGTGAAAGAAGGAGGGGGAAAAACTGAAAAAGAGAGAACAAAGTGAAGAAGAGGAGAAACAGGAGGTGAAATAAGGATACAGAGGCACCAAAACTTGATAAAATATTAGGTTTATGCAAAAAAAAACAAAAAAAAAATCTCCAAAAATTCCCATTTAACCCTAACACAAAACTTTTCCTTTATCAGTAAAACATGTAGGATTCATAAAGGAGCAGGGGGAAATCAGGGCTTCAGATTGGGTTGTGATGCTAACTGTAGGCACTGCTCAGTCTGATATTTGTTAGACTTTAATATGAGCTTTAATCGAACCATAAAGAACTGACTTAGCTGGAACGTCAGCAGCTGATTTTGCGAGCGATTTTGCTAAAGCGTCACCGAAATTCCGTCATGCACATACCTGTAGAAAACCCCCAGCGTGACGTCGCTTTTACAGATTGTATGGAGGATTTATTTGGTCTCAGTCAGTCGTAGCATTATAGACAAGAAGCAGACTCGTAAATATGACGACCAAAACAAAAATAATGAA
>KN496182.1:12618-24960 GCA_000787155.1 Scartelaos histophorus | reverse complement strand
TATTTCATTTCATTTCATTTCATTTCTGTCTAACCCACGTCAGAGGCAGGCTGGTGCGCAGAGCGGTGTTGTGCGTCTCTTGGCATCTCTTCGCATGTTCCTGGCATCATGGACCAGCGCCTGTCTCCAGCATAGGAACGCCTGTTTGATTCTGCTGGGGGTTTATCTCCAAGAACTGCAAAATACGCACGTTGCATCTTCTTCAAAAGCAAAAATCCATCATGCAGTCCGTAAGGTAGGTCTATTTTTAGCCACTCGAGCCACTCCATCCCATATAGCGTAGTTGTTTTTAATGCATAATGACTTTGATATCGCGGATTCACTGACAGATTTAGACGTGACAGGAGAGGGAGTACGTGGCGTGCACTTGTTTACAGTGCAAAAATGCCATAGGCGTCGAAATCCTATTCAATTTGATCACGGTAAAAGTGGATTGCAACACTGATGTAGCGCACACTGGAAGATTTACGCTTTTTATCAGCCTTTTATAGTATGTTATAGTATTTGACAAATCTTCCTAGCTTATTTATTGTGTTAAACAGCAACAATTGTGCACATAACCTACGTTTTTGTTGTTGAATTTAGCATCGTATAGCAGATCACGTGTTCTCCAGTTTGGTGCCATGCATTTTACTCCCAGGATTCACGCAGGGAGGATAGAGACTCAGGGAGATGGATGGGGCTGTTATTTTTAGTTGGAGTGTGCAGGGGTGCTAGCTAGGATGGCAGTGCAAAACATAAGCGACTTTTCTCCATATTACCACATACTGAAGAAATATGCATGATAAAAACTACATGGAATTCATACTATAAGGAAGCTACTGTTTGACTATTTTGTATTAATTCATTTACTATTGCTAATTCTTATTGACTACAAATTGTTCATAAATAGACTAAAATTAAAGTTCTTTTTTTTATCCACTGAGGCATTATTTTGTCTGTAAAGAAATAGTGAGCCAAGACATTTCAGCCGTGTTAATATGTTTTGATATAGAAGGTGTCTTAATAAAATAATTACTTATGTGTGCAATATATTATATAATATGTTATAATGGGTGGGTGTGTCAGCTGCTTGTCTCCATGGAAATGTTCTTGCTTTTCAGTTTATGGCATTAAACTTACAGAAAAATATATTTTAAAACATGTTTTCTTACTATGACCAGGGTCACTTCTTCACAGTATTGATATGTAACTTGGTCTGGTGGGTCTTTTGCTTGTCCATGGGGACAAGCAAAAGTTCCACAGTTTAATACTATACTGTGGAACATTTCAGGATTAGGGTCAGATATTGGGCGCAGTAGTTTGGTAGGTAAAGCGTTTGTTCACTAATCTAAAGGTTGGCAGTTTGAATTCCTTGAAGGTGGAAAAATTGCTCTGTAAAAATGTGACCACAATTTACCATTAGTAATAACATGGAGACAAAGTGCTCCTTTAAATCAAAATTATGAATTTGTAGTGTAGATAATCTTTTATAGGTGTCCTCTGCTTTGCTTCTTGTTCCAGTTTGCTCTGAGAGGCAGAGATGGAGACTGCCTGGATACTCCTCTGCCTCCTCCTCTTTAGCGCCCCCTTCCTGTGTGTCAGTGGTACACCGGTCTACCTCTCCAGCCTTACCCCCACGCAAGACAGTGATTTAGTGACTACTGCTGCATCCACACTAAATATAGACTCCACCAGGCCTGGACTAGGTGAGTAGCATTAGTCCTGGTGTGATCTAAAGTGATATTTGTCATTGGTTTTAAAATGAAAATTAAATAAAAATTTAAAAAAGTTATCCATGTGTGTCATATGTTATAAGTATATACTGGACACAACACAATAAAACCAAATCAAGATTCTGATTTCAGTTGCAATAATTTGAAATCCTACCTTTTTTACAGAACACAGTGAACTGGACGAGATAGAAACTGTGACCCATGATGAAGATGAAACATGGAATAAGAAGAAAGAAGTGAAAATTCCAAGACAAATTTCAAACACCCATGCTCCAAATGGGCAGGATGTTAGTTTAGCCGATGCCATACCCACTGAAAGTGAAAATGTTGGTGAGGAGGACTCTTCGGAAAGTTGGCTCTCACCTCTGGACAGTGAAGAGGTCCCGAAACAGTTCATCAGCCCCCAAATGTCCACCGAAGGAGTTACCATGACGACGATGCAAGACCCCCTCATGCTGCCCGCCATAGGACCCCTGCCCAAAGAGGACGGAGTGGAGAGTCTGTGGACAGAGGCGGCTCGACCCAGTGGAGGTGAGTGAAGGGTGTAGTACTGTCAATAGTTTCTCAGGGATGTGGGATACAAACTTCTTCAATACGAAAATGTGAGTCTAGTCACCAGTGAAACTCCACGTGTTCAGGTGATTGACAGGTGGATTAGCCAATCAGGGACATGGTCCTTATCAAAACAGATATGGCAACTTACAAGGAAAAAAACAAAGGAATAAATATCACAGAGGACTGAAAAACAATCAATGAGTGAAGCACTAAACTCAAGTAAAATTACGCTGAGATGAGAGAAATGCAATTTGATAACAGTGACCGAAGAGCTCCTTTGCTTCCTAAAGATGCACTAATGCAACTTTTCTGGTGGAGAATCCACTACCTACTTGTCTTCATGGAGATGTTATTGTATTGTATGGAATGTTCCATGGAATGACTTTAAACATATTCATCTAATGCTGTTTCTATTGCCCAAAAACATAACAATTCCTTCTGTGACCCTCCACTAGAAATGTTACACTGTGCACCTTTAAATGCTGTGCAGGAAAACTAAAAGAGGCACTGGTGATCACCTTGATTGTCCAGAAAAAAAAGTTTAATGTCTGTGGAACATCCCAAAGCAGTAGTATCTTCATGGAGATAAGCAGGTGATGGACCCTCCACCAGAGAAATGACTGATTTAATAAATAAATAAAGTGAACAGAGAGAAAGAGAAGAAACAGAAAGAGAAGAGTCCCAATCACTTCACTGCAGTCGCCCACAGCTCCTGACAGGTTTCCCCAGCAGCACTGAAGTTTATATGAAACCAGTCAGTCAGGTCTCATAGCAGAGAAGGTTATTTTTTTTTGTAAATGACTTTCTCCACGCTCCACTTTGAACACAGTGTGAACGGTGACAGTCTAATTACCTTCTATTTCTGTTGGCTGCCTGGAGATGGAGGGACTGCAGCTCCGGCTCTGCTCTGGGAAAAACCTGTGGGGAATAGGAATGAAACCAGGACTCCCACTGCTGCAAATAATGTGACTGGAGAATATTCAGTGAGACAGCAGAGAAGTAAAAGCCTGTGCAAATATGTAGGCACTGTCCCTAAGGGGTGTAGTGTGTATTGTTATGCATTTGATATATTTGATATATGTAGTGTTATGTAGTGACACTGGTGTATTAAAAATGAAATTAGCCACGTTGGCTATAATCTTTACATATTTACATTATAAATGTTCATTAACATGCGCTGTCCCTTTACAAATAAATAACATAAGAAATAAATAAGAATTAATTTACAAAATTCTCAGAGATGGTAAACTGTATACTACTGTATAAAATCTGCTCCATCATTCCCTCTAACAAGCACCTGTCACTCATGCACATCACACCAGCCAAGGTGAGTGAAGTATCTTGCCAAAGGACACAATGACAGTTGGCAGCCAAAACTGCCATAGGACAGATTTAAAAAAATATATATTATTAAATTAGAAATATATAACATGATTTAAGAAATAGCTTTAAACCTCATCTAAACAAGAATTAAATTAAACCAGGAATAAACTAGAACTAAACCAGGTCTAAACCAAGTCTTCTTGTACCTTCAGCAGACACAATGGGCCCACTGCCCCAGGACGATGCCACAGAGAGCACCATGTCATCTGAATCTCTGCCCCTGATCTTTGAACTGCTCGAAGACGTCTCACCAGAGGGGGCGCTGTCTGACCGACTCAGACCCAGCTCTGACACTTTGGAGACAGACAGCGAAGCCCCGCCTCCGCTACTTCCTGATTGGACCTCACCGGGACAGACGTCTGGTACTGAGCTGGAAGAGCCAATTAGATCATTCGATACTTCTCAAGGGGCGGGCTCTGAGGCCGGAGAGGATCAGGTCTGGACAGGTAAAAAAACACACACTAAGAGCTATAATGTGAATAATTAGAGGATTTATATTTAATTAAATATGCGTGAAAACTGTTCACGTACAAAATGATTAAATCCTGTTTCTTTTGTAAAGTCGACCACATATAGACTATAAACATAAACATCTGCTCCCTCTGTGAAATCAAATGAATCAGGGGCCAATTTGAGACTTAACCAAACTAAAGCGGTACTAAAAATGTTCCACAATATTGCATTATTGCACAGATGTACAATGGGTGTCAATGGCTTCTCTCCAAACTAAAGCGGTACTAAAAATGTTCCACAATACAGGCAAGGTGGGTGAAGTGTCTTGCCTTTGGACACAACAACAGTAAGCTTTAGTCAGAGCCGCCCACTTCGCCTAAGCCACTGTCACCCCAATGTTAAAGGGCCCTATTATGCTAATTTCTAATCTATGTTGTTGTATTTTGTGTACTACTGAAGCTTTAAATTTAATTAAAAACACAAAGAGTCTGTTACAACCTGAGCTTAGCCGTGTCCTTAGAAGCTCCGTTATCTCAATATCTCTTTGATGCGATGTTTTGAACAGGTGCCGTGAGGACATCAAACCTGGAGGAGAACTCACAAAGCGCCCGCCCCTCCCTCTCATCCCTGCAGCGTCCCACGACAACGGTGACCATGACAACAGCCACCATGACGACAGCCACCATGACAACGCATCATCAGCATCGCCCCAAATCCAGACCTGGGTTTGACGAGATGGAGTCTGATGGTAGGGACACTTAATGAAAACAAAATCGCTTGGAATGTTAATTATATTTTAACAATGCACTTTTGAAGTAGATTTTCTTTATATTATCCTTGAACATATTTCTGCTCTATACAAGAAAACAATTTCACAACACAAATTAGAATGCAAGTGTAGTTAAAATGCTACAAAAATATTAAAATATACAAAAAAATCTATTATCTGTATATTGGGCTAAACTTAAAAGTGCATCACCTGCCTGTCTTCATGGAAATACTGTTTCCCTGGAATTATCCTGGAAATAAAAGCATTCTTACTATGAGCTGGTTCGCCTCTCTTCAGATGCTTTGCCTTGAATATTCCACAGTATGGCATAATCTGTTGTCACACGGAGACAAGTAGGTGACACCATCAGATCAGGTTACAGGTCAGATCTGTAGAGAGGCGAGAACCCGGCTCACAGTAACAATAAATACTCACTACGTCAGTCCCGTCATCACAAAGATACTTGAGAGAACAGGACAGAAAACACTCAGTCCCATCTTGTGATGTCCAATCCAATCCACTTTATTTATACAGCACATTTTATAAACATGACGCTTTCCAAAGTGCTGCAGACATATTAAAACAATAAAAGACAGGAACTCATAAATAAAAATAAGAAATTAAGATGTTAAAATGCAAAAAGCTGAAAAACATTTAAAAAACTGAATAAAATTAAATACATAAATTCAATAAATAAAAGACACAGAGGACCACAAAACTCACGCGGTGTTAAAAGTGGGTCTTAAGACGAGACTTAAAACACTCCACTGTGGGGGCCCTTCAGACATGGGGGGGCAGAGTGTTCCCATCCCCCCTGTTTTTAAGTCACGTCTTAGGCACCACAAGTCGGAGCTGGAGCCCTCGGACCTCAGAGCATGTGGTGGTGTAAATCTGGATGAGGATTGAGATGCACCGTGGGGCCATCTCAAAAACAAACAATAAAATGTCAAAATCAATTCTAAATCAAACAGGAAGCCACTGGCAATACAGTGATACAGGAAGTGCCCCACTGCGTTTTTAAACTCCGCTCACCTTCACTAGAATCATTCTCAAATTCTCCAGTCTCTAATAAACAAAAGGTAAAAGGTAACTGTTGAACTACCTCTGCATGACATCACAAGGTGGAACAGAGCATTTTGAGCTTTGGAAATATAGACTAAAAATAAAGAGTTTCTCAAACATATGTGAATGAAACAAAACACAACTCCAGGTCTGTTTTTGATGCGGTAACAACACTATAACATGACTTAAAGCTCACAAGTCAATAATGCATAATATAGGACCTTTAATGATATTGCAGAACATTCCTGGCAAAGCAATAACATCATCACTGAGACAAGAAGGTGCCGAGAAAAGTTTCACAGTGCACCTTTATAAAATCATGATTCATATCCTAAAACGTAACAATGCACACGTTTATTCATTCAATTAACAGGAACTCTACAGTCTTATATAGTTTCCCAGCCTGTACTGATTCTGTTTATTACTTGAGCAGAGGATCGGGACGAAGACGAGGAGAACTCAGAGGAGTCGGTGGAGGAAAGCGAAGAGGAAATGAGCGAAGCCCCAGATACCTCCACCCCTCCCCCCTACAGCCTCATCCCTCCTCCCCCCGTGTGGGTCCAACGCAACCAGGGGCTAAGTGCGTACAGCAGAGGTGTACTAAAACTAACGGCAAAATGAAGATTCATGGGGATCGCTCATTCTGTGTTGTTCTTTTCTAGTGCGAAGCTGGGTAGAGCTGATTAGAGAGAAGGTAAGACTGCCCCCTGCTGTCCCACAGAGAGCGTGATTATCCAGATTTCAGTACTACAGATTTCCAATTGATTTACTTATTTGGCTGTGTTGAATATAAAGCAAAAATGTGTAACCAACAGTTTTTTTCTTTATCTAATCTCTTTCCTGTGTGTTAAAATGTGCTTAATTTGTTACTTCATAAATCCTAGCATTCACCCTCCTGGTCATGTGTTACAGTATGTACATATATTGTTTCAGGCTGGTTATGTGTCGGGGATGCTGGCTCCTGTTGGAATAGGGATCTCAGGCGCTCTGCTGCTCGTGGGCGCCCTCTACAGCATCAGGACGATACATCGCAAGAGACGCAACAGCTTCAAACACCAGAGACGGAAGACCAGACAGCCAGAGGTCAGGAACAGCCCTACCATTATGTTTAGATAGATATACTGTGTAGTTTGTCATTGACCCATACTTCAATATTACCTGAGCAGTGAAGATTGTGAGCAAGGATATCAGTCAGGAGTACCTGTTAAAATGTTAAAATGTTGTTACCTCCTCAAAAACCTACCTGGATTTGTGCTTTGTTTCTTTCACACATGTTTGAGTAACCTTTTTATATTTTAGTTTATTTAATTTTAATGGTACCATGTATAGGAGCAGTAATCAAAGAAACACTGAAGACTATACCAGATTATAGATTTCAAAGCTAATTTTCATCTGCAATATATATTGTCTATTATCTCCGAAGCTCAAAATGCTCTGTATCACCTTGTGAGGTGATTCAAGTTAAAAGCTACGTTTAACCTTTAGCTCAGTTGAGTTTTAATCAAAATTATTCAATACATTCTATTGGAGGTGTATGGAGGTTAAAAACACAGTGGAGCACTTCCTGTACTACCACATGGCATCAACAAATTGGAACAGAGAGTTTTCTGTTTGAGAGAAAAACACGAAAGATGTGCGTGATAAATATGTGTGAAAAAACACAACCAGGTCTGTTTTTGATGTGGAAACAAACCTTTAAGTGATCAATAAACAAATGTAACATGTCTCTGTAATTACTTGGCCTATCCACATGAAACTAAAATGGCACAAAGTTCAATATCTTTTCTGTCAGCTTAAATAATCAAAAGTAATACTTTAACATTTATTTTTAAAACCGTAAGTATTGGTTAATATTGAGTTTTTCCCTTGATTTTTCATCCTGATCTCTCTGCAGCAGCCTCGTGAGCCGGGCGTGAGTGGACAGGACCAGGCCATGCTGCTGGCGGACAGCTCTGAAGACGAGTTCTGAGCAAGATCCAGGTTTTTAAGGTGGAGCAGAGTTTTTAAGGTGGAGCTGAGTGGGCCTGAAGGCCACATCCACAGAGAGGGGAGACTCAGGCTGAACTGTCCCTGTGTGAGGCCTGGAGCTGTGGACAGGAGAGGGGACAGACACAGTGGGACGAAGGCAGACGGCTGCACAAATATGGAAAGAAAAGAGAAATTACAATTAATTAACTAATTAGTAAGTGATAATACTAATTGATTTAATAATTGCATATACTCAAATTGCTTTTTCAATTTTGATTGCGATGTATTGTGCAGTCCCACAGTACAGCAGACGTGAAATATGTTCAGAGGTGAGTAGAATATCCAACAATTGTATCGTTACTTGAATATATTATTACTCAAGTGAAAGAAGGACAGAGCATAATAATGAGAAACCTAAATTATACATTAGGAATAGTATTGTCCAGGAAGAATAGTTAATGCTGTGGAAATAACTAACAGGGATACAAAATAATAAAAATAAACACCTGACAAAGCAGTGCAAGAAACACAAATGTTCTGATCATTTAAAATGTTTAAATCATGAATTTTGTCATTACTCACAGTGAGAAGAGTCACCCAGAATTTTTACTTGAAAGTATAAAAGTACTGTTACATTGTAGTACAGTGTACACATCAGGTGATTATAACTGCCCACCTCTGAATATTGAAGCAGTGATGTGAGCGCTGTGTAGAGCCAAGGCAGTCTCTCCAGTGATGCTCCTGTCCACCATTATCAGTCCAACTGTTGTCTGATGTGTCTGTCTGTTAAATATGTACAATATCAAATGATGACGTCTGTGTATCCCTCAGTCGTCCTGGTATCATCCATAAGGAGAAAAGATTCAGTGTCAACTGGACTAAACTTTTGCCCAGTTCTCCTTCTGTAACACTGGTCCCAGTGAGACCAGTGCAGTGTTGTAAATAGAGATGCTGTACAGTGTATGTGCTGACTCTGGGTCAGACGTGTTAAAACAGGGTTTGTATTTGTCTAAAATGTTTTAAAAATAAGATTGAACATTTGATCTAAAATATCACTGACTAAAAGTCTTATGTTCATTGTTGTTGTTCCTGGGTCAGAGTCCAGTGTAAATGTATTGGAAAGATGAGATTTAAAAAAAGAAATTTCCAAACCACCAGTTAAAGGTACAATATGTAACTTTTCTAGTAGATAATCCACAAGCTGCTTGTCTGGAGATGTTACCTGGAATGTTACAGTATGGCTTTAAGCATAGTATCTCCATGGACACAAGAATGTGACACTGACAAACCGCAGAAAGAAAGCAAAGCACGTTTTTAACATTCTTTTTGAAGAATACAAACACATTTAATTAAATCAATTCATTATAATAAAATATTAAGTTTAATGCCATATTGTGGGACATTTTAGGTAAAGCAATAACTTCTCCTTGAAGACAAGCCAGTGGTGGGGAGGTTACATAGTGCACTTTTAAATTGAGAGTGAGTAAAAAGCACATTCTTACCTGTGCACACTTGACCCTTTAGTGGTATTTGAACAGTTCTGGAAAGAAATGTCTCAATTTTATTTTTCACACAGTCTTTGAGTTTTATCTGGGTTAGATTTGAGACACTCAACTCACATTGGACTCGTATCATGAACAAACTGTCCAATCCTTTATGTGTAACGTGAGCTCACCGGCTTCCGCTGCTGTTAATGCAATAAAACTGTTCAAGACGTGTCAGTGAAATAGTGCAGTGGTTTTCAAACTTCTAACCAGAACAAGGACTAACCCAGACTCAGCCAGGGCTCTCATTTATAAAGGGCGAACAAAAATACAACATACGTGACTAAGGCTAAGGCCAATCCCACATGGATTTTTTTGAGCGGACACCCTAACCAACCAGTTTTAGTTTTTAAACTGCATACAACTTAATCATTTGGGGGATTTTCAGGCCTGGAATAGCCAATCTGTACTGAACAAAAGGTAAAAGGCAGTTGTGAAGTTGAAAACGACAGCTTCATGACATCATAAAGTGGAACACAGCATTTTGAGCTTGGAGATATAGACTATTAATAAGGAATCACTTTAACATGTGTGATTGAAACAACTCAGAGGAAAATGTATAACATGTCGAATCGAATCAATTTAGCATATTAGGGGACCTATACATTTCATTTTTCACAGAAAAAAATTCACATATTTTATAAATGAGACCCCTGGACCAAGATTTTATGGAGGAGTTTGCACACTATTGCAATATTTTGTAATGTCTTTCTTTGTAGATAAAATGTGATTCAATAAACCCTTTTTCTGTCATTTATTCACTTTGAGACAGTGTGAAATGTTTGAATAAAAACAGAGGACCACAAGTTACAGCATTAAAAAAAATCAAATAATTTATTTCTGTGTTCTTTTTCCACATTAAATAAAAACTATGGGACAATTCCAAATCAAAATTCATAAAATGGGATGATGGGAAGAGAGGGAATTTCTTGGAGGAACAAAAGTTTTACATGCGAAATAAAAATAAAACTATAGCTCACTCTTTTACCTCAGGGATGGATGGTAGGACAAAACCAGCACATACACTGTAAAAAGTAACACCTGGATGAGTTGAAATATTTCATAAAGTTATTATAGCACTTCTGACACGCCTCAATAATATATATTTTTTCTTTATAAAGCAAATGATGGAATAGAAGTTTTTAGATTTTCACTAATGAGCTTTTTTGTATAGGTTTGATACATTTATAATAATTTTTTCTGGGTTGTGATTTTAAAAAAACTTATTTTTAGTGCAATTTACAATTTCAGAATTTAGCCCAATAAATCTAAACTAATAAAAGCTACTCAAATCAAGATCTCTATATTTTACAGTGTGGGTTTTAAGTAGCAGCGTTGATCACAAGTTATTGGTAATTTACAAAGAGCCCTTTGTTCATTTATTTAAATAGAGCACCTAGAATGGCAAGTTACTATAGTTTACATCTAGACAATCTGCCATTAATTCAGAATATTAATCTAGATTTGAGTAGTTTTCCTTAGTTTAAATGCATTTATTTATTTGACATTTTTAGTTCAGGAAACCCTTTTTACTTTAGTTTTTTATAATGTAAAAACAATGATATTTTCAACATTTTCAAAAGGTTTCTTGTTGGATGAGAACCATATGTAAGCAACAGCTGTAGGAAACAAACAATTCAATCCAATTAGAGATGCTGGATGAGAACCACGCGGAAACAACTGACTTAAGGAGTCATTTCGCTGTCAACTTCATTTGAATAAATATATAAATATACCTAACTATGTGAAATTTTAACAAACCAAGATATATTTTTGACAGTGTATGAGTGAAATAAAAATTGAAAATGGCCAACCAACGTAAAAAAACAAATTAAATCAATCAGGTATTGATCAAATATTTACGGTTCTTGTCAGTCTTTTGTTTGTCCTCTTTCTGAACGGGTTTAAGTAGCACAGAAATGTATAGAAACCAATCAAACAAATACCCCATCCCAAACAATGATTAACAAAAACATGGTATCAACAACATTCGAAGGACTAAAGGAATAACTCGGGATTTCACATAGGGGCAGGTTGTTGTCCGAAAAATGCACAGACAATTTGAAAATGTGGGGATTTTGTAAACATCTTCAGCCCTCTATTCTGTCAAATGGAACATGCATCGTCGATTTAATGTCAGAAAATCTTAACTTTCAAATGTTGGACATTTTTGTTTGTTTGTGTAACATTTTGGTTGGAAATCCATCACCTGTTTGTTTCTATGAATAAGTCAGTGCTCTGCCTGGAATGTTCCACTGTATGACTTTATACAGCTCTACCTTACATTTTTTCCAATTACATGTGGTTTTGTAGCTCAAAAATACCCAGAAAAAAGACATTCTGACTGAGAGCGGCTTTGCTTCTCCACAGATCTGACCTGTAACTTGGTCTGGTTTGGTTTCCATGAAGATAGAAAGGTTTAATACCGTACTGTGAAGCATTCCAGACAAAGCAATAACATCTCCAAGAGGACAGACCCTCCACCAGAAAAGCTACACAATGCACCTTTATATGGTTTAACTACACCAAAAGGCAGTATCTTGTAGCTCCAGCACCCTCCACTGATATTGGCAATTGCATTGAAATTAAAATGTTTATTTCGTAAATTTTTAATAATCTTAGTTATAACTGGGAGCCCAAAATTACTGGAGAAGAATGTGACTGAATAGGTCTTAAGCGTTGCCAGGGATACCATACCAGCAATAAAATTAGAACATTGTGGAAAGATATACATTATTTCAACAGTTCACTTAATTAATATTTTGCGTCCAGTTTTGATTTTGTACATTTTACCTGTAAAATAAATGAATACAAAATAAAGGAGAAATGATCAATGGTCATCGTAATGTTGTTTGCTATGACCATTTTTCTGAATTGCAAGACACATCTTTCT
>KN496182.1:0-12395 GCA_000787155.1 Scartelaos histophorus | reverse complement strand
CACAACAACAGGACTAAAACAAGTCTAATCCAGGTCTGACCCAGGACTAAAACAAGTCTAAACCAGGTCTAAACCAGGTCTAAAACAGTTCTAAATCTCTGAGAAATGTTACTGACTGCAGACTGGGTACACCCCAAAACAACAGTATTAAAACCGGACTAAACCAGCTCTAAACCAGATCTCACCCAGATTTACCAGACTAAACCAGGTCTAAACCAGGTCTAAACCAGGTCTAAACCAGGTCTAAACCAGGTCTCACCCAGATTTACCGGACTAAACCAGGTCTAAACCAGGTCTAAACCAGGTCTAAACCAGGTCTAAACCAGGTCTAAACCAGGTCTCACCCAGGTCTCACTCAGGTTTATCAGACTAAACCAGGTCTAAACTAGGTCTCACCCAGGACTAAACCAGCTCTAACTTTTGTCAAAACCACCTCTGAGAGATAAATAACCACTGCAAACCGGGAACACTACGAGCTACACTAAACCAGGACTAACCCAGATCTAACCCAGGACCGAACAATGGTCTAATTTAGGACTAAACCCAGGACTAGACCGGGGTTTAAGCACTTCTGATCCATACTACACCATTGCTAGCTCTTAACTCACTCACAATCTTACACAGACCCATTTTCTTGCTTTTAAAACTCAAACCTTGACGACACGGCAAAAATATATTGGATTTGAGTTTTAAATGATTAAGAATCAAGTATATTTGGCTAGTTTCAAAATATCTCTGCCAAGTTTCAATACATTTCTTCATAATTTCAAACCACATCCTGCCAATGAAGTAAGAAAATACATCCAACTGAGACCATCTGTTATGCTTCACTTAGAATCAAATGGTCACTGAAAAGAACTGTTGAAATAACTCTCCACAATATTCTAACTCAATATGGTGCATTTGTCCAGTTGCATAAAAATAAATAGCATTTGATCAAGCTCAATTCACAGAAAATTTGCTCTTTCCTTGTTTCAAATTCAACCCATATTACATCCATACAGTGCCCAGCCATTCATATTAGCACCCTTAAAAATACTAGCAAAGAAGACTGTTAAAGAAAGTTAAAAGTGCACTATGTAACTTTTCTGCTGGTCTCCATGGAGATTTTATTGCAGGTTTTACTCAAAAATATGATCATAAATGCAATTGTAATACTGCTGTTACCGAACCTAGAAATCCCCACAGTTAAATATTGGAGATTTAGTGTTTTTAGTACAACTGGATGCCAAGAAACTGTAATCATCCCAAATTTTCACATTAAAATTTAATATTTTTCTGGTGGTGTCTCCATGGATATTACTGCTTTGCCTGGAATGTTCCACAGTAGGGCCCAACCTATTCATCTCCACAGAGACAAGCCAAGCCAAGACAAGGCTACAAGTTCAGATCATGATTTAAAGATTATTTGAAAAACATGATTGAATAAAAGCAGCACAGATAGGTTTAATGACATATTGTGGAACATCCTAGGCAAAGCATTAATATCTCCATGGAAACAGGCATGGGCAGATCCTCCAGAGGAAAAGTTAGTGCATAGTGCAGCTTTAAGATATATGGATGGTTTTCTCAAAAATATGATCATAAATGCAACTGTAATAGTGATGTTGGCAAATCTAGAAATTCACAGTTACATATTGAAGATGAAGATTTTGAGTTTTTGGTAAGACTGGATGCTAAGAAACCGGACGTTTTCACATTATTACAAAAATGTAAATAAACTGCATGTTGTCACGGGTACCAATATTAGTGGAGGGCACCTGCATTTTCAGGTCGGAGTCGAAATGATGTAAAATAAAAATAGAAACACATAAAATAAAAGGTCCACACACATTCACTCACACACAAACTGCAATCCTATAAGTGCATCTGTCCTTTGTTCATTTAAGCACTGCAAAAATGACATCTACATGAGTTATCATTACTTGAATTCAGAATATTAAATCATATTCACTTAAAGGTTCTGTATTACGCTGTTTTCTGATCCATGTTGTAATGTTTCCTCATCACAAATGGACCTGGAGTTGTGTTTTGTTTCACGCAAATCAGAAATCAAAAATCAGTATTTCGGCTGAGTTCTTCTGTGTTTTAAAACTCCATACACCTTCACTGGAATAATTTGGATGATTTCAGACCTGGAATTGCAGATCTCTACTGAACTAAAGGCAAAAGGAGCTGTTAACTTCAAAACTACCTCTTCATGACATCACAAAGTGAAACAGAGCATATGTGAATGAAACAAGACACAACTCCAGGTCTGTTTTTGAGGAGGTAACAACATTAGAACATGAATTGCGCGTAATAGAGAACCTTTAAAATATAACCATCATAGCTTATGGTTCAATGCCAGACTGCCATTGTGTTCTTAGGCATGACACCTCACCCGCCATTGAAGTTAGATCAGAGCGGCTTTTGTTGGCACAGATTGGAAGCCACATTGCTGTCAGTGCGCCCCAGGGCAGCTGTGTCAACATATGCAGACTACCATCAAGTGAATGAATACTGCAATGTAAATCTGTAACTGGAAGAGAGCTATGTTATTTATGAGGCATTGCAAAACCATTTCTGATCTTACAACAAGTCAAATAATCAATGACTGATGCAAAAAAGTACAGTATATTCTGAATGCAAGTACGTTAAAGGTCCTATATTAAGCAAAATTGACTCTTGTGAGCTTTGAGGACGTTAGAACATTGTTACCTGGAGATACCTGGAGTTGTGTTTTGTTTCATTTGCACGTTTGCGTAATCCTGCATTGTTAGTCTTTCTATAGCTAAAGCTCAAAATGCTCTGTTCCACATTATGATGTCATGAAACTGTACTTTTCAAGTTAACATATACCTTTTAACTTTTTTCAGTAGAGATTGGCAATCTGAAGATGTTCAAATGATTCTAGTGAAGGTGTTTGGAATTAAAAAAACAAAACAAAACAGTGGAGCACTTCCTGTATTACCCCATGACTAGTTGTTTTCCATTTGAGAGAAGAACTAAGCCTAAATATTCAAGGTCTGAGTGTTAAAAGGTGTGCATGACACAAAACACAACTCCAGATGTGTTTTTGACGAGGAAACATTATAACAGCTTTTAAAAATAGCATAATATGGCCCTTAATGTAGGTATCTTTTTTGCAGAGCGTGAGAGAACATAGTAATTTGCAATAGTTAGTGTATCTCTGGGAGCATCTGCTTTCAAAATGTTGGCAAGGTTGCTGAAGTGCATTGATGGTTCAGCTGTAACGCATCAAATTCAGAAAAATAAATGTGAAAATAATAATTCCCAAAGGGACACTGCAAAATTTGAATAAGTTGCGTTCATGTTTAGATCTGGAGGACCGTTCAGATTCCTATGATAGAATTTCCAGTTTAAACTGTCAGACTTCAAATTTGTTAACCTGATTTATGGTTCATATCTCTGTAATTAATGGGCCACAATGTTTAAGATTTATATGGCGACTTTGTAATCCGTAACAAACAATGATTGGAAACCTTTGTGATCATATTTCTTGCAGTGAATTTCTAAGAACTGAGTTATACAGGTCCCCACCCTCCATCTGGACATAACACAATTTTAGTGTGAACGCAACCTATTAATTAAATCACTAGAATCCAGAATTTCAAGTTTAAGTAGTGCTGACTGTTAAGAAGAATTTGTTTTTTTGCAAATAGATGAAGCCCATTTAAGGGTCTTATATTATGGAAAACTGACTCTTGTGAGATTTAAGTCGTGTTAAAATGTTGCTCCCTCATCAAAGACATGTACATTTGTTTACATTTTGCTTCATTCAAACATGTTGTGGTAACCCTTTATAATTAGTCTGAAACTCTGTTCCACCTTGTGATGTCATGAAGTTAACAGTTACATTTGACCTTTTGTTCAGTAGAGATTGGAAATTTTAGGACAGAAACAATCCAAATGATTCAAATGATAGAGTTCAAAACTGCAATTCCATGATATCACAAGGTGGAACAGTTTTCAGTTTGAGAGCAGAAATTAGTCTAAATATGCAAAATGTCTGTGTTTTGTTCATGTTTTTGATGAAGAAACATATATATTTTTTTTAAAAAACAGCATTATATGGACCTTTTAAAATAAAACAAGATATATTTTCTTACCGATCTTGAAACCTCTGAAACATCATGCAACAATCTAGGTCTTGCTAGTAAATATGTCTACTCAAAATTAGACAAAATTCTGAATAAAAGTAATTTAAACATTCAATTTTTGCAGTGTGATTAATTTTATCAGGTATCCAGCATGAAGAGTTGGTGCTGATGGAGTGGCACTTTTACTGAGGGTTAAACTCAAAATGGCAGACACGACCACACCAACTTTGGCAACGGTCTTTCTCATTTTAGATCATTTAGCAGCAGGTGGCAGTGCAATATGGGAAATATAGGGAAGCCGTCTGGAAATACAGGGAGGAAACCTACACTTTTTAGATTTTAAAAGATGCACTGCGCAGCTTTTCTGGTGGAGAGTCCATTGCCTGCTTGTCTCTGGAGATGTTATTGCCTTGTCTGGGATGTTCCATGGTATGACTTTAAACATATTTAGCATTTATTCATTAGGGGTATTTCTATTGGTGTTTGACCTGCTTGTCTCCCTTGTGATAAATACAGCTTTAATCTATGCTGTAGAACAGTCTAGACAAAGCAATAACATTTCCATGGAGACAAGCACTAGAAATGTTACACAATGCATCTTTAACTAGTTTTAAATTTGTGAAAAATACAAAAGGGGACATATTATGCGTGATTGTAGCTTTTTATTATAATTTAGAATAACGTATTGAAACCAGGTTCCATTACAGCATTCTTTCTTTGCATTTGTTTGAGTTAACTGTCTGGCGCCCTCTGATGGCAACAGTAGGAAGTGAAACATTTTGAACAGACAGGTTAGCAGCATGGCTATTGTCAGTGATACTAACAGATAGACGTGATGTAGTGAATACAGTTGATGTGTGAAGGTGTATGAACTTTAAAAACATGGAGGAGCTATTCTTGGTTTCAACTGCCCACCTAGAGAGTTGAAAAATTGTAATCTGTTTAGGAGAAAATCTCACCAAACAAGCTTTTTTTTTTAAAGGTGCAATGTATAACTTTTGTGATGGAGAACTTCTGAAATCTGATTTCTGTTCTGTTCTGACTTTGCTGAGAATGTTTCACAGTATGGCATTAAACAGGCCAAATTACAGGTCAGATCTGTAGAAATGTGACCCTTCTCGCAACAATGAATGGTTTTCAAGGTATATTTGAGCAATAAAATGAATTTGTAATAAAATTAATTCTAATGCAATACTGCAGAAGATTCCTGACAATGCAATAAGATCTCAATAGAGACAAGGAAGTTGCCAGAAATGTTACGCCATGCACCTTTAACACTTGTGAATTAAACAAAAGACTACTCCAGCCTTGTTTTTTTGAGGCAACAGCATTATGGCAAGGTTAAAAACTACAAGAAATGTTTAATTTAGCATAATATGTCCCCTTTAAACTGAAGTCAATAAAGGGGGAGGGTAAAATATCAGAAGTTGCACACACTCCAAACCCTTGTGTTAAAATAAACGCATGCATAAGTCCCCAGGTCAGGAGGCCGGAGACAAGATGACAAACTTAAAAAAAAAAAAATCACAATGGGGTTAAGACGAAATCTCACAAACACCTGTCTTTACCCACAGTGAACCCAACCAAGTACTCACACAGAACAAACCAGGCCATATCAACGTGCAGCCATAGCAACGCTTCTCCAAATCTCCGCCAAACTTTTATAAGGTTAAAAAAAGAAAAATAAACTCCACAAATGTTTTTTTTCCATCTGGGATTTCAGTTCAGAACTGCCCACTCTTCCACCGTAGAAACTTTGAATGCTGTTTATTTTTTTTTAGTCCCGTGTTGTTTTGATGCATGTTTTGGTGTTGTAGATGCCCTCTCTGGTTCCAAGTCTCACTTCCAGGTTAAAAAAGCGGCCATCTTGGTAAGGTAAGTCCAACGTTTTTGAACTACGCGCTCTGTGAGTAAAGACCAGTTCCATTTTTGCTTCAAGAACACTGGTTTGGAGTCCGAGGAAGGTACAGGGCGTGTCAATGCAAGCCTATGTGCGTATCTGGTACACAGGCGTTGATGGTAGGTTTAGCTGAAAGTATCTGAAGGGAGCACGTAGCTTCTAGTGTCTCTTTAGCGTAGCCACAATTTGAGCCGGAGCGCGTCCACTCCATTCAGGTAATATCTGAAGAGCCGCTTATCTCTGACAAAGCCCAAGTTCTCATACAGCTTCAGCGCCGATTTGTTGGTTATTTCTGTCTCCAATACAACCTGCAAAAACAGACATTTTAGCTAAAGGTCCCATATTACTCAAAACAGACTCTAGTGAGTGTTAAGCCATGTTAGAATGTTGTTATCTCTTCAAAAACAAGGCTGGAGTTGTGTTTCATTCACACATTTGTTTATTAGTCTGTCTACAATATACATCTTCTTAAGTCCAAATGGTCTGTTCCACTTTGTGAGGTCATGAAGTCGCAGTTTTCAGGTTATTAGCTCCTTTTGCCATTTGCTCAGTAGAGATTGGTGATTCCAGGGCTGATATTATCCAAATGATTCTAGTGAAAATGTATGGCGTATAAAAACACAGTGGAGCACTTCCTGTATTACCACATGACATCAAAGTGGAACAAAGTGTTTTTAATTTGAGAGAACACAGCCTAAATGCAGTGTTTATGAGTTAAAACCTGTGTGGATAAAACAAAACACAAGTCCAGCTATAATTCTGATGAGGAAACAACATTTTAACAAATATAATAATATGGGCCCTTTAAAGAAACTGTGTGCAAGATTTTGGCTATTATACTTCTATGGGGCATAAACGGCAAACATAACATGTTCATATCATCACATTACATCACTACTGTAAATGCTTTATTCATCAAAAGCAAGGTATTAGCATGTTTAATGAGTTTCTCTTTCATTTTTGAATCTCCCCTTTCAGAGCATCACTTCCCTTTCAGAGTGTTGCCACAATCCAATCAATGTGTTTCCCACTGATGAAACCACAGCACATTCCATCAAGTTTGTGAAGTTGTAGTGTATTTTTTGTATCTTGATTTTTTATTTTTATGGAAAGTTGTTGTGCGGGAGCATGGGTGACGTAGCATTTGTGGGCTGAGCTTTAGATAAGATCGCACTGCTAACCGTAAGGAGGAATAGGGCTCAAGAGAGACCACTAGATTACTCAAACATGCATGAATGACATCGAAAACCTCAGGCATGTTTTTGATGAGGAAACAATGTTACAACATGGTAGAAAGCTCCAAAAAGTCTATTTTGCATAAATTGCATAAACATGACCCATCTGTTTCCCTAGATATGAGGTAAACATGTTCAAATCTAATATAGGTTTTATTGATAACAATTGTAATGCTGATTTCATATTAATTACAAAAAGATTGGACATGATTAAGAAGGTGTTTTAATTTTTACGTTTTAAGTTTTGGTTTTCAAGGTAATTATCCAATCAGAAAGAAGAAAATCCAGTTGCTTTAAACCTAAAAGGATTCTCCCTCTTATGCGTTCATATTAGTCTATTTTCTGGATAAAAAGTTACATGCCGTGGCTTTATTGCAATGTTGTGGGGAGATCTGTGATTATAAACCGTATTGTTTAATAACAGCAATTCTTCATACTGGCGGCACATCTCTATTAGTCTTCTGTATAACATAATAATGAGATTTTGATATTGTGATAAAATATTTACTTGTCTAGATCTCAGCCTGGCAGTCAGTCATTTTCATTTGTTTCCACATTTTGGGACTTCCACAGACACAGCACAAACAGTGGTGCAATATGACAGAAATAGCTGCGAGGATTGCTGAGGCACACAGGATGTATCAGCAGCACCACACTTTACTTTAAATAAGAGGAAAGGGAGAAGGGAATGGGAGAAGTTATATGTAAAAAATAAAGTTAGACGGATATACTGGACTGATATTTGCACTTTTTAGCGCATCGACTATCGGTCTTAAATCTCCAACAGATACTTTGTTTGGCTGACCTGCTACCTAAATAACGCATTAAGTATAGAACACTTAAGTCCAAAGAGAGTACTGCAAAAAGCAAGGTTGTGGGTGAGTTTGTATTCAATTCAAATTACATTATTCGAGGCAAATTTCCATAACGGCCCAGCATATCGACCCATGAACAGCGTTGGCCGTGGGAAAACGCATATGGGTCTCTAATAAAAAGATATAAATCATAAGTACAATAAGAAATCAATTAAACCAGAATTACAATTGAGTGGCAGTGGCTTAAGTTTCACCCACTAGCTGAAGGGTCAACGGTTTGGATGTTGTCCAGCGCATTCTGCCTTTAAGTCCAAGCACTAAATTATAAAGTCCAACTTGTAGTGAGACTAGACTATCAGGAGTTATAATAAGATAACACAGAGACATGATGCTAAATAGTTATAGTATAGTTTGAAACCAGTGACTATTCAAATATAACACTGTTTTGGTTCATCTTGTCTCTCTACAATAAAGTGTTCGGGGATGTTTGATAAAGATCAGTTTACTACACTGTAATTCAAACCAAGGCCAAACAGAGCGAAGGACAGATTTGTTTCTTTAAATCTTTATAAACACTGGACTTACCTCATCACAGTCACCCTCCACCATCGCATAGATCGCCTTTTTTACCAAATTAGTACCTGGAGAAGAGAGATCATTTTCAATCAAATACAAATATAGTGTGCACAAACACAGAACTATCTGAGAATCTGCAAGGTAAGCAAACTAAATTAATTATTTTTTTAATGTAAAATATTTAAATCTATTCAATGTATAATTATAAATCACAAAATCACAGCAAAAAACAGCAGTCGTCCCACATTGCTTCACAGTGAAGATTTCACAAACAGAAAGTCTGGAACTCAAACTATGGAATTTAAAATATTGTTGGAGAGAAAGTCATTGGCTTGTCTCCAAAAAGGCTAGAATATTTCACAGTATGCCACTGGAAGTATCTATCTAGCTTTAGGCCAAGTTAAAGCTCAGATCTGTGGAGAGGCGACCCGGCTCACAGTAAGAATGCATATTTTTAAAACCATGTTTGAGCTATTATAACCCTTGTTCTGTACTAAACATATGATAGATATGTTTGATGCCACACTATGAAGCATTCCACAGCACGAAAAGACATCTCCATGAAGATGAGCAGGTGTGGACCCTCCACCAGAAATGTTATATGGTGCACCATTAAAAGACTTAAGTGTATACAATATAATGTACGCTGATATGTAGCTGGTATTTGACATCACAGATAAGCAATACTTGTTACATTAAAGGCCCTATATTACGCTTAATAGATTCTTGTGAGTTTTAAGCCTTGTTAGAATTTTATTACCATCATCAAAATATACCTGGAGCTGTGTTTTGTTATCCTTTATTATTAGTCTGTGTACATCTCCAAAGTTCAAAATGCTGTTTCACCTTGCAATGTCATGAAACGGTTATTTTCAAGGTAACTGCTACATTTTATCTTCAGTTCAGTAGAGATTGGCAATTCCGTTACTAACATTATCCAAATGATTCTAGTGAAGGTGTATGGAATTTAAAAACACAGTTGAGCACTTCCTGTATTGCCACATGATATTGCAAGATGGAACAGTGTATTCTGAAAGACTTGGCCAAAATATGTAAAATTTGTCTACTAAACATGTGTGAATGAGACAAAACACAGCTCCAGGTATGTTCACTGACTAAAGAAGCTGATCAAATATACATTAGTTTGAAGACTAAACTCACCAATGCTTTTCCTTCTGTGTTTGGAGTCCACAGCTAGCATAGCGATGTAGCCACGACGGAACATCTTTTTATGCATGTCCAGTTTACAGACAATGGCTCCGACGCACTCCTGCTCCACCATCGCCTAAACAAACACACAAACACAGTGAAGGCTGGTACAGATAAGGTAATAAGTAGGCCTGTGATGATAAATACTGTAGCCACTTATAGGGAGGCAACGATAGCCAAATCTCTCTGTACAATATTTTCATGACATACATCTCGCGGTACGATATTTGTTGCAATATAACCCTCTATTATTTGCAATTGCTACACCATAAGTGTTGATTTAAGCAAAGGCACTAACTCGTACTTGGATATCGCACGTGCCATTATCGCGATGACGATATTTTTTCGATATATCGTGCAGCCCTAATATATATTGTGATGCAAACTCTTACAATATTATATATTATATATTATATACAAGATCACGATATTTCGGTTACTGTTACATCCCTAGCGACTTATAATCTTTGCACTAGTGGGAAAATTGTTGTTTTTCTGAACTATGATTAGATTTGAGCAGTACATGGTTGATTTATGAACTTCTATGGCTCATTAGAGACAGTAGACAGAAAGTATTGTGTTATTTATTTATTGCAGCTTGAGGTTTTTTTTTTTTAAAACAATACTGCACATTAAGAATACTTTATTGGGGTCATTTATGGTTTGGTTTCAGAATGAACTTCATCCAAATATCACTCTTAAAAATGTGTTATCGTGACAGGCCTGTAACTAAGTACTCGAGTGATAAGCCAAAATAAAAGACAGCTGGGGGTGGGCAAAATAACAGTATAAAAGGCAAACACAGGGGGTGTTCTGCATGTATGTATGTGGCTGAATGTTGAGCAGTTACCAAAAGGTTTTAAGATAAACTCTGAAAACTCAAGAAAATATGCAAAATGGATTTAGACAGCACATTTTCAGGAGTCTGTGATTAATACTAGCGAACATGGTCCTGTTCAGGAGTTTGATTTTCAACGAGGAGTGACTAACTGAAAAACTATTGACAAATGCTAGCAAGCTCATCATTGTTATTCTATGCCTGACAGACTCGTTAAACAGCACAAATCATCTCACCTGTTCTAGTTCCAACTAAGCCAACTCTTTTTGGTCAGACTGAGCTTAAGTAAAACTCAGATTAAAGACCAAGCTTAGGACTGAGTAGTGCCTCGGTGTGATATATTTCTGTAATAAATATAGAAAATAAACTCTAATATTCAAACCATAAAGCAGTAAAAAGTATTCTACATGTACAATAATTTTAAGATGCAATAGATAAATAAATAGCTGAATGCAGTACATAAGTCATTAGTTTTATAATGTCAATAATTTAATTTAATAATTCAACTTTCTACAACCCAATAGTGCATGGAAAAACTCTCTGTGATAAATACTGACCCCCAAACCTATAGTGCTATCTGTCCATGTGTATTGAACATTAAGTTGATATAGTAATTATTATGACAGGCCTAAGGGAAGTGGTATTGACTTGAGCTATAAAAAATGCATATCTATGATCTGATGATGTATCAGAGGATTATGTGTTCAGAGAAATAGAGTGATCACAGATTAAAAAAAAAAAGATTAAAAACAGTTTAAACTTCAAAACTTCAAATTTAAATATATTGTTCAACTAATTAAAAGGCAAGGGCCCAGACATGTCAGTTTAGGCCAAAGATACACAGGCCCAGGACTAACCAGCCATCTGAACTAATGCAAAGTACGTATATGAACAGGGAGGATATGTTAACTGAACACAAAAAAACAAACCAAACCACTGATCAAACTTCTTGCTGTGCACTATTTCACAAACTCACTCACAGTTTGGTGGTGAGGGTTAAAGTTTTTTAACTGTTATTTGAGATGCTTATTGTCACAAAAACCCTAGGTTGGTTCAATTTTGACACCCAGCAGTGACCCTAACCAGTCTGGTCAGCTGCTCTAATGACCTCTGACCTCACTGCCTGACACTTCAACTGTCACGTGCTCCAGACAAACAGGAAGTGGCATGTGCACAGCTCTTTTTTCAGGAATAAACATAAAAAGGAAGGACGTTCTTGTGAACAGAAAGCATGACTTGATAGACGACAGGGAAACGTGTGAAGGCCACTTAGAGAATAGAAAAACACAAATCATCTTCCTCGTGTCATGTCAGCAAACACTCTTACAACAACCTTCAGATTTATCTGAAGGTTTAACATGGGCTAAACGTGCCTGAAGTCATTCACATAAGGAGGAATCTTAAGAGTCACACCCATTGCGCCGAGCAAAGACGAGAAAGTATAGGAGACTTCTACATGGACATGTTTATTATCATTGGACAGACGTCCACAGAGCTGCCATGTACTCACCAGGAAGCAGAGCTGCGGCCAGTTGTGGATGAAGTACCTGTAGGTGTAAATGGAATAAGGCTCGGATAAGTCCTTGGTGATGAGCCGCATGATCCAAGGCATCTGTAGCTCGGACTCGTAGCGCACATAGCGGATGCCGTGGTCCTCCGGTTCGGTCGGTACCGGAGAGGAGAGGTGCAGGCGGGCCAGCTCTGCGGCGGGCGGCTCCT
>KN496181.1:0-16751 GCA_000787155.1 Scartelaos histophorus | reverse complement strand
CAGGTGCAATATTAGTCATTTGCACAAAACAACTCCCCAGAGCTTCATTGTCAGGCCAAAGCTGTTTTCTGCCATTGCCTGGGAAATAATTGCATATAGCCTCAACAGGAACTAAGCCTGGTCACTGAGGTCATCCTGCACAAAAACAATGCTGCTTTATTCAGGTGTAATGGCCGCTCCGTGGACTTGAGCTGCTGAATTATTGTCAACAGGTGCAGAAATAGTGCTGGACTTTTGTATTGAAAAAAATAATCTTGTACAGACTCTTTATTTTAAAGTCTATGCCTACTTGTGTTGTGTCCACTTTCATGGATGACTAAAGGCAACAGAGATAAAAAAAAAACAAAAAACTTTACAATCTAGCAGCAGTAGCAGTGAATGTTTGGAGTAAACATATAAAACGTAGGTTAGAGGACAAGACAATTACTGAGGCAGAGTACGATTTGAATGGGGGAGAATATGGGCGATAGCTTCTCCCTGCAAATCCAATCCTTGTCAACAACCAGTTCTTAAGCTGTAGCATGCTCGTGGATTGTTTTGTTATAGGTTTTTTTCTTAGACAAGACGCAAAAGAATAAATATAACAATCCAACAAGTCTGTTCCAATACAATGCAAGAAAGAAAGGAAATTGTATAGACACAAATTTCTTTTATAAACTTGTACTCAGAATGAACAATGGAATGAAACTGCAAGAATGAACAGATATGAGAAATGTGGCCTGAAGTCTGTATTTTAATTTGCTCTGGCATGGTAAATGGCCATAATTTCATATAGTCCGTTTCCACCTTCAAGGCGCTCAAACTGCTTTACACCTGTGCTGGTTAAGCCACTGCTATAGCCACAGCTGCCCCGTGTCAGACACTGACTGAAGTGAGGCTGCCAATCTGTGCATCATCCTTTCAACCGCTACCAACACTCACATGCACAGCACATTCAGACATGCCGATTTTAGTGAAGTGGTGTCGCCTAAAAATACAATAGGCCACTCGCCCATTCAACATTTATAAACTTGTGAACGCAGACACTGGGGGCAATGTAAGTGTTTTGCCCAAGAACAGGAGCTGGAATCACACCGTCCACCTGCATGTCAGTGGATATAAATACTCATAAATATACCAAATCAATATCACCAATACCAATATCAAAAATATACCAATGAAGAATTAGAAGTGTCAATCTTTGGATCACGGGTTGTTAGCAGTGAAGTAATACTCAGAACGCCCTCACATTTGTAGCATACTGAGCATTTAATTCAAAGTAAAACAAGGCTAATAGATGAGAATTCTCCGGAAATACCATAGAGTAGAATGTGTATTCTGTAAAATAGTTCAGTGAGAGCTTACTTGTAGAATATGCAGTACTGACACCCGAAGCTGTGTTAAATTTGCAATATCTGCAAAGTCTAAGAAGATTCGCCAAACCATGGGGAATAAGATGAATTTTCTGCATTTGACCCATCTTTCTAACCCTACTTCTGGGTCATAAGCAGTCATACATTTCCCTATGGAGCTTTCTACAGACCAGAACCAGGATTTCGGTCAGATATGCCTATAGTTAACATTTTTAGTGTGATGCGGGAGTATAAAGGAAAACCAGTCTGAGACAAAAACCTGGAAATGGAAACTTCACACAGATAAAACAAACAATGCCAGACAATCCAAGAGACTTTCTATTGTGTGGCTCCAACTGTAATATAATGAAAGGAACATCACAACTAAGTGGCACTTTGTAGATATTTCCAAATAGAGTGATGTTGAAATACGAAGAGAGAAAAGGTCAGATAACAAAGAGTGATGTGGTTCTTGTGAAACGCAGGAGGAGATGAGACTTGACTGTGAGTTTGTGAATGGACTAAAGGTCAGTGAAGTCTGAAGCAGCAGGAGAGAGGCCTCAAAGATCCACTGTCATATGGAGGAACTCTATGGAGCAGAAGATGCCACCTCCATCACCCTCAGAGGTTTCTATAAATCTGTGACATAAAACAGTTGTTCAGTCATTGTTGAAACATTGTGGACTATGTGTCAGCTTTAAAAATATATCTTTTTATGTTTTAAATCTTAGAATGCTGAATGCTCCTGCCTGAATTTGTGTTTTATATCATTCACACTTGGTTGAGTAGCCCTTTATTAAGAATCTATCTACAACTCTAGAACTCAAAATGCCCCTTTCCACCTTGTGATGTAATGAAGCCATAAAATTATCCAAATTATTAAACCTAAATATGCATGGTTAGTGTGTTAAACGTGTGAATGAAACAAAACTCATCTCTGGCTATGTTTTGGAGGAGGAAACAACATTATAATAGTTCAGAAAACAGGGTAATATGGGCCCTTTAAACTGTGTTCTATATTATAGTCACAGATCATTTTTTTAATTGGTCAACTACAGCTCTTTTCATATCTGTTCCACCTATTTGCTCTGATCCTGATGCCTTCATTGAATCACATGCATGGCATTTAATTATTTTTTAAAATGTCAGAGAAGGGCAATGTAACCACGACCCTGTCAAATTACAAACCAACACCTATGAGCCGGTCCAGAGTGAGGCTGTTGAAAATAACGCTCCTGCCCGATTTGTTATTTGTTATTATTGTTTATATCTTGATTTACAGACAAAATAGCAAAAATACCAGGATCATGCAGAGTGAGTTAACATTTTAAGACCAAAATGACGAGCCTGACAGCAGCGTTTTAGGAAAGCGGGCTGACAGTTCAGGCTTGTACAGAAAGTGAAGCTGGACTGGCAACACTGCAAATTTCTCTGATCAGGCCAAGATGTTAAAACTGAAATCAGTTTTTTCATCTTGTTTTCAGATTTATTATCGACTTACTAGTTCCATGACTGCTTCATTATAGTCTAGACCAGGGGTGTCAAACTCATTTGGTCCGGGGGCCATATCCAATCTACTTCAATCCCAAAGGGGCTTGTTGCATATATTCCTCAAAAACAGCAATAAGTCCAAATATTTGTAGAGATAAATGCAAAAACTTGTGGCATATATACCTCAAAAATAGCAATAAGTCTAAATATTTGTACAGATAAATGCAAATCTATTTAATAGATTTTGATTAATCAGTTAATTAAACTATAACTTTTTATGATTTTAGAGCAAATTGCTCCAGATTTTCAGATTCATTGTGTTGTTTTTATTAGTTAGACTAATAAGAAGTGTATTTTGTCTTGTAGGTACATTGCTGATTATGTGACTGTGTCATGAGAGACAGTTAAAGGATTCAAGACAACGACATAAAATGCTGCTTAAAGCTGTAGTCAAATATACAGGCTGAACACAGTCACACCGACACTGTGAACTTACGAGAACAGCTGACAGTGAGTTCCACGCTGCCACGTTAAGTCTGCGGTGCGTCCGGACAGTCTGCGGTGCCCGCACAGACGGCCGTGCCTCAAGTCTGTACCGTCTGCGGTGCCTCGCGTCTGCACAGTTGGCGGTGCCGATGCTTCAGTGATGTGTCTGGAGTATTTTGACCCAGGGCTGTGTTGTGTTCTCAATTATTGGTTTCGCCTCTTTATTTAGGCAATGATATTGAACCGTCTACATCAGCTTTTTGCTTCCTGGACATTTTGGACTTAATTCCACTCCTTAGCATTAATGCAGAAACACTGCCGCGGGTATCATAGTCGACAGGCACTGTGGGAAATGTAGTTTTTGGTCAAAGCAGCTTTTGACCTATTTATTTTTAGACACTCAGACCTTTTAAGCTCTCGCGGGCCACATAAAATGACGTGGCAGGCCACATTTGGCCCGCGGGCCTTGAGTTTGACACATGTGCTCTAGAGGTAGTTTGTTTGACATAACTTGTTAATTTAAATTATCTTGCAGCATGAACATGGACAGATAATTTCACAGCTTTTACAGTTCTGAATTCAGTTTTTTTTCATCAAAACCATATCTTGTTTCATTCATGTCACAAGGTGGAACAGAGCATTTTGAGCTTTGGAGATGTAGACAATAATAAATCCCGGCATGTTTTTGATGAGGTATTCTGAAGTGGCTTGAATCTCACAAGAGTAATTTTTGCGTAATGTAGGACCTTGAAATATGTTGGAAAAGTTTCTGTTGATACAAATAACTAAATAAAGTTTGAACAAACTTTTGAATAGTTTAACATGTTTTATTTTTCCCACTGTTCCTCACTGTTATGTACAACAAACAGAACTTACCTTGTCATTCAGGTCACCTTTGGAGTAAACACAATTTCCTCAGTGATGAAGTTTAAACAGGCCTCAGATCCTACACAATTATGATTAGGCTGGATAAAAGGTGTATCTCCTTCAAATGAGGTGTTTACTGACTGTTAATGCTCGGTTTGGCTTTACCCTGCCTCAAACTGCTCCAGGCCCCTTTAAATGTGGCAGCCGGGATCCTTCTCCTTTGTAAATGGAAATGTAATCAGAAGATAATGAAAGCATCACACACGTCTGCCACTGAGTCTATCTGCATTTCACTTTGGTCGTCACAATGATTGGTCTGACAATGCACTCCCGGCTCTTATTTGTGGCTCTATGGAAAAGGCAATGGGAAGTTTCATTGCCACACTGCCACAACTGGAGGTATCTAAATCTACCTATATTAAAGAGCCTATATTATGCTATTTTCTAATCTATGCTATAATGTTGTTTCTTCATCACAAACATAGCTGAAGATGTATTTTCACAGCATCAAGGTGGAAAAGAGCATTTTGAGCTTTGGAGATGTAGGCAAGTTACAAGGGTTTCTCAAATATGTGTGAAAGCTCACACAAGTTCACGAGCATCAATTTGCCTAATATATATGACCTATAAGTAACTGCTATCGTCCGATTAGGAATTTGCTACTGTTGGTGATACTGATATTTTGGGACCAATATCCAATCCATCAAACTTGGTGCTGATATCTTATACCAGTATCATATTGGTGCATCACTAGTTATGATGAAAAAAGTCCAACAAATAGGCTACACATCTTTATGCTCAAATCAATATATAGGTCAATGACATGACACATGTCCAATTGCTATTTCCTCAGTTAAACAGGTTCAAATATCATAATAATTCTCCACATACCTGTAGTACCTCTGATCTCCATGGAACCAAATCATTTTTTCAGAAATCTAGTTATTCTTCCACATCTGATCTCCATGGAACCAAATCATTTTTTTTTTTCAGAAATCATTAGTTATTCTGCATGTTTTTGTACTTAAAGTGTATAAATGTCATATGGTGCGACCATCCGCCCTTAACTGCTGATTTTTAAACTCTTTAAAATTACTTTAAATCTGATCAAATTTATTTTTTTTCTTTTTTGGCATATTTTCTGAAGTGTTTTGTAGTCCCACACGAAGCTTTCTTGAATAGATATTTCCCCCAAAATATTCAAACAAATGTGTCAATTTTTTCAAATATCATGTTTTTATGTTTTAAAATATCAATATCATGTTCATATTATTCAGAACTTAGATTAACATCCCAACCATGTTTTTAAAAATTAAACAATTTTAAGGTTATCCTCGGTCACACCACATGACATTTTTTAAGGTCGTAACCAATTCATGTACATAAAAAACAGTAATAATGCTTAATTTAAATGTTAAACATAGATTTATGCAGACCTGACATTTTAAATATTTGAAACATTTTACAAAAACTACATTTGAAAATTTGCCTGTTGGAATTCCTTACACATCATTGACACATATATCAAAAAAAACAACAACTTGAGGCTAAAACATCATTAGGGGATGGATTTCTCAAGTGTTCAGAGTGAGTAAGTCGTCATATATGCAAACAGTCATCTGACTGACTTTTCCACTTTTCCTTTGCCTGGTTTATTAGTCGCCTCTAGCGCAGGAGCTGGTATCTTTAAGAGCTGAACCAGCCCAGGAGACCAGAGTGTAAGAAGTGGAGCAGCCAAATGCTCTCCTGTGATCCCACTGACGTTTAAGCTTAACCTTAATCCAGGAAGCACCTATAGTCCACTCATCCCTTCCCATGTGTCTCCCATTTGAACCATTCTCCTGGAGCTAAAGAAGATCTCCAGTATCCCCCAGTCGACCTTTCACTAATCAATTGTAATTTAAAGGGTATCACCTCAACAATTTCTAACGATTTGAGGAAATAAAAAGTGTGGTGTGCTTTAGACGGAGAGACATGGTCCATTTAGCAGCTCCCTCTGAGGCTGGAGTTAAGTTCCGCCTGAGTAATCACAGTAATGGCATGTTAGTGTAAAAGGTGTGGATCTGTGTGGGCTTAATAGAAGTGTGTGTTGTGGTAATTGTGATTTCCTGCCTGTTGACATTCATGGTGCTTTAGCGGGGACCAGTTGATAAGCAGCTCTTTTCCAGATGCTCAAAGTCGCTTTCAATTTAGTGTATTATTTGTTCCATCCATGGATCGGTGGTGGTAAGATGCTATTGTAACCACAGCTTCCCTGGGGTAGACTGAAGTGACAAAGTGAGGCTGCCAATCTTCCCACCACCAACAACACTCACTCACTACACTCACAAGGAAATGGGGGTGAAATGTTGCCTAAGGACATACGGTAGCAGCAATTTTTTGTCCCTGTGACACCTGGATCAATAAAGGATCTTCTGCATATATTGATTATGGTAAATAGTCACATGTTTATATGATGCTTTTCCACTTTCAAGGCTTTTCCACGCACCCATCCACACACTCGCTCATAAACCAGGGGACGCAGACGGCAAGGACACAATCAAATGATTCTTCTGCGGGAGGTGGAATCACACCGATGTTTATGTCTAGAGCAGGAATTGAACTTCTAACCTTTCAGACCAGAGGACACTCTACAAACTTTGCTACTGTCGCCCTTACCCTCCATTCCAGTCGCCCTTGGAGGAGCTGTTGGAATGGAACATTGGATGCCTGTTTGAGTTGACAAGTCTGCAAAAATATGACCAGTATATTACAGTAAAGATTCAATATAGTCATAAAAACAAGGAAAGTGTTCAAAACAGCCAAAATTCAAACCCAGTTAAGTTAATTTAGTAACTTAGACTGTGTTTCTACATAAACAGCCATGTACATACTAGCAACATTAGCATAACAGAAAAAAGAAGCACATTTATAACTGCAGAGGCTCAACCGCTGTGCAGGAGCAGGGTGACAGAAGAGGGTGGACAGGCAACTAAAGGCAAAGTTACACAACATTTTAACTGTGGGATCTCAATCTTTATCCAAATGCATTGTGCAGCCATGTTGGATTCTTTCTCTCTCCCTCTCTATGCAAGTCATGGTTACATTTTGTTGGTTACAATAACGGGGATGGATGTTTACATGCCCTCCAATAATGTGATCCCTGATTCCAAGTTGTTAAAATGCCATTTAAAGATGTAAATCGTATAGTAATGTGAGTAATCTTATTGCATCCTGATACATAAATATCAGCCATCTAATTTAGACGTAAAGACATGCCAGCGATCTTTGGCTGCCAGAGGGTAAATGATGAAAGCAAATCCAATACAACTGTGAAGAGCTCTGAATTAACACCAGAATCAATCTTGCAAATAGAAGAAATGTAGCAATTCGGTGTACTTGTTTATTATTGTAAGTGCTTTTTAATGTTTGTTCTTTTTTCAAATCTTGTGGAAAATATTATGCAGTCTGCTCTTTCACAAATCCTTCTGAATGAGAGTGTTTTTGTGTTTGGTTGTGCTATGAGAAAAAATCCTAGACAACATCACACCAACACGGGTCAGCCACTACAAAGACTGGCAGCTCCAACTTCCTACAAGTGTAAAGGCAAGTGTAAATGTGACAAGGCTTCATGTGAAATGTTACCTGTACAGGAACTTCACTTCAGAAGGTGTCCAGAAGACCACTGCTGAAACCTTCTCTTTGTAAAATGGACAGAAAAAAGTACAATATGTAACTTTCTGGCAGTGACGTTCCCTGCCTGATATTTTGGAAAGGTTAAAATCATATTTCATATTTAAGTTATTTCAATCATTTTTATTTTTTTGACTAAAGGAATCTATGCAGACATCTAAACAAATACATAGATATATACAAAGACACAAATATTCACTCTAAAGAGCACCTTGACTTGAAAACACTTTTTTCTAGGAGGCGCTTTTGAAATGAACCAAAGTATCAGTATATTAAAAATTGTAACTTCCAATTACAGAATCTATTACAGACCCTCACTGTCACCCCAGTCTTCGCAAGCTTTTAATCAGCGCCTGGCATTTTTAATTGACTTCAGTCTCCACAAGTGCTCCAAAAGTGCTCCATAACTAACAAGCCGGGCCCCACTGCTCAAACTGCAGACGGTGCATCTTAATGAAGGACCCTCCTGGACGCTGGACGTTGATGGCGCTGTTTGTCATGCAGAAAGGCCCATTAGTGACCACACATGATGGGGTGGCAGTGGAGCGGTGCATTGACCTCTGGCTCGCTGGGCTAATCAAAATACAATGTCTCTGCTCCCACAAGAAAACCATACAGACGGAGACAGACGCCAGGCTCACAGCAGGGACAGCGGAGGATAAAAGGATTATGGGCAAAATAGCATCAGTCTCCATGTTGTTTATTTTGATTTAGGGTTTTCACTGTATTTAGGATTATATATTAGGATATTTAGGATGATATATTTTGTATATTTTTTGTAAGGTCCTATACTGTATTACACAAAGCTGACTCTTGTGATATATTTTGTATATTTTTTGTAAGGTCCACAAGAGTCAGCTTTGTGTAAAAACCATGTTATAATGTTGTTACTTCATCAAAAACATACCAGGAGTTATGTTTCATAAGCAATACTGAATTAGCAATGAGTCTACATCTCCAAAGATCAAAATGAGGTGGTCATTTTCAAGTTAACTTTTACCTTTAGTCCAGTAGACAAAGGCACTTCCAGGGCTGAAATCATCCAAATGATTCTAGTGAAGTATGGAGTTTAAAAACACAGCAGAGCTCTTCCTGTATTACAACATGTCATTACAAGGTTTTTTTTTCTGTTTGCAGGAAGAACTCAGGCAGGATTTGTGAGATAAACATGTGTGAATGAAACAACATACAACTTTGTGGAAACGTTATAACATAGATCACAAAATAGTGTATTATTGCTCCTTCAAATGAATGTGTTGGTGTTTTGGGTTTTTAGATGGAAGCAGTACCTTTTCCCAAACTATGCCCCAGTCAGAAAATCCACTTAGTCACTATTCTTAAAGGTCCAGTATGTAATTTTTATTGTGGTGTCTGCCATCTACTTGTCTCCATGGATGTTGCTTTATTCTTTACTTCCCCTCTAAGCCAACCTATCCATTTTGTGTATTTTACTGCCAAAACACCTTAAAATGTATGCAGACTTTCTGTGAGAAGGATTTCCTCTCTACAGATCTGACCTGTAACTTGTAACTAACAGGCATATCATTTAAAGACTAATGTTTGTGTGTTTTAACAAAAATTCAAAGCAACAAGAATCAGTTTATATGCATGAGTAACTTATTTTAAAAGTTGTCTAAGGCCCTGTCCACACGTAGTCGGGTATTTTTACAAACGTATATCTGCTGTCCTCCGTTTTGTAAAATGTTCACGTCCACACACATCCGTTTTATAAAAAAATCACATCCACACAGAAACGCATAAATGCACTCCTGAGTGCGGTTATAAACCTAAATATTATATTAAATACATATTAAAATTAAAATATTAAAATATTAAATATTTTCGGGGTGGAGGTACGTTTAGCTGGGTTAAAATTAAGACTTTCAACACTGATAGTCTTCTTTGCTCCTCCGCAAGAAGCAGGAGTTGGTGTTGTAAAATAAAACAACCAAAAAGCGCTTGCATTATAGAAAAAAGCAACAGAGTTCTCAGCCGATCCATGCTGTCAAATGTGTAACATAAACAAGGGCGCACATGTGACGTACAGGCTTTGTCGCAATTAGTGACGTTTAAAACGCAAAACGCCGGTTATTCGTGTCCACACGCAAACGCAAAAAGTTTTGGCCAAATCTTCACTTTGGTCGGAGTTTTAAAAAAGTTTCGTTTTAGGTGAAAAAAACTCCGGGGTGGTGTGGATGATAGGCCAAATCGAAGGAAAAAATATGCGTTTTAGCAGATAAACGGGTACATGTGGACTGGGCCTAAAACACAGTGCGCCTGAGACTCTAATTTTCTTGTTTAAAGCCACAGTATGTAACTTTATAGTGTGGTGTCTGAAACTATATGCCTAACCGTGAATATTGGTACTGGTGCTGATGATATACCAATGTGAGATGGGGAGCTTTCCGTCCCTGTGTTTGGACACTGTGTTGGGAGTTGCCGAGATTTACAGGCCAGGGTCTGGTACGGCCTGGAACACCACATACTTACCCATATTGTTCTGGGGGAGGTGTTCACATACTGCTCCTTTAAAAGGAGATATCTTCCATTGTTTGGGGTTCTTCTATTGGGTTTGAGGATCCCAGACATTGCGTTGTCTGTATTGGCTTTAACTCTGATATGTAATAAACGATTACTTATTGAGAGTTGTTTTTTTATTTTCCGTAACCATCCATCAACACTGAAGACCAGCGGTGGAAAAGGACAGAGTGTGAGTAGCAAATTGTGTCTAATTTTACCACAATAGTCAAAAAAATAGACAAAAAACATGTTTTATCTTTTGGGGACGTTCCATGTCTGGCACTGATGAATGTATATAATAAAAAAATAATTAAAAAACATCATCCATCTCCATGGATAATACTTTAGTTTAACCTTTCTATGCCAGAAGTGCAATCAAGAAAGTTTCATACTCTACCTTTCAGTAAGAAATATAATATGATTTCTCTTCCCTGCTCCTTTTCTGGGGTGTTGATTTTTTTAACATTACACTATAATGATAGAGCTTGATTCCAGGAAGTATTATGTATTAATTACAAAAATGAAACACTTACAGCTACCGCTTCCTCATGAGCGCTCAGTGTCACTAACAGAATAAAGAGACACTGTTATAATTGCATTGGTGATTTAATTTAATACTGCAGGCGAACTTTGTGGTCCTAGAATAAATGGGATTGCTTGCGTGAAATTGAACAACAGGAGGACCGGACTTGGGCATGCTTGAGAGCTTTCTGGTGCCATTCTTGCTTTTAGCTGATTGAAAAGTGCTATGTGGAAAGCGTTGTGGCGAGCTTAATCACGCTTATTTCACAGATGTAGTCCCGGCCGAGAAAATGCCGCAGACACCGGGCCTCGTGGTACTTACTTGGTGGGAATCATTTCTGTAATTGCGACTTGCCATACACCGCCACTTTTCTAATTTCTCCAAGTGCATCCACTGGCCCCTGCTGGCTCATGGCACGACTCCAACCACGGGCCCCCAAAACCATCTTAATCAAGCACAGACTATCAATACGGCCGTGTAAATCAGCGAAAGCCAGCACTCTCATCAGTCACACGTTTTTAGCCTTAAAGAGCCGGCACAACCCCCGAGATTAGAAAGCCAATATCTAAACGGCAGTATTTTCTTCTGACAAATGATTTTTGGTAGCTACATTATTGAGCGGATGTTTCTCACTCAGGAAGGTGTCCTTGAGGGGAAATGAATGGATTTTTGTGTGAGTACGTGTTCGGTACAGTGGGATTGATTGCGGAATTGGAGTTAAGACATATATAGCTTTGATATTATACTTGCTGTCTCATGCCCCAAGGTTATTTACAGGAGTGACTGGAAGTGAAAATGTCCTTTTGTTTGATAAGGAATTAATCCCTATTGAGTGTTTGAAAGTGCATGTAGTAGCTGGGAATGTAAACACCCAAGTGAGAAATGTGATTATTGTGCCCACTGAAAACACATTTGCCTTTTTTATAGGAACTGAATACATGTACTGAACATTCTGAATATTATTTTAGAGTGATTGTATTCAGGTACAGTTACAATTCAGGTTACTTTACTTTTTCATTTTGTGGTATTCAGAATTCAGTTACTTTTATAACAACATTTCCACAAAATTTAAGCTTCAAACTGCATAGTATTAGCACAGCTCTTATGGTGAGTACATATGTGATTTTAACGTCTCCAATCAGTGATAGGAAATGCTTAACCAACAGGGTAACAAACATGAAGCTGTTTTTAATCCTATAATGTGTTTTGAATCAAATATCAGACATGAGCTTTTTCCACGGATTCGCAGAATTCCGCGTTTTTTTGTTTTTTTTTTGTTTGTTTTTTTATGAATCTGGTGGTTCCTGAGATTCATGCAAATCTGCATTAAAATTTGTGGGAGGGGCCTTAACCACAGTCTGGACCCAAGGTAAAGCAGCTGAAGAAATGAAGTCTGTTTTAACCAAGAAGAATTTGCATCAAAGCCACATGCATTTGTCACAAGCTACTGAGATATTCCTTATAAGGCAATCGGCTATGTTCATACCTTCTGAGGCTTTGATGATGAAAGGAAATCGGCCAATCAGAATTCACGGCGCGGGAAATCCTCGTCGTATCGATCTTTAGTAAGAGGATACCAAGTTTAGGGATTTGGAATTCTTTCTGGTATGAGTGGACCATACAATGTAGGATACTGCCCAGATAGCAAAAAGTATTCGCCGCGAATCCGCGACGGAGGAGCCGAAGATTCTCCGCGTATCCGCAGAACGGATCCGCAGTGGAGTCCACTTGTACATCGCGCCGGATCCGCTCCTGATCCGCTGCACCTTCTCCGCAGATTCGCCAATTGATAGTTTCACATCTAACAAATGTTGTGTTAAAAGTGCATTTACAGTGCGGATCTAAGATGATTTAGCAGCAGATCCGCTGTGTGACAGCAGCTGCCCTGGGGTTTGGGTTAGCGACAGTCAGAAAGCTAATACGGAACAAATACGCAGCGGATCCGCAAAGCGGACTGACTGAATAGATCTACATGTATTTAAATGGACAATTTGCTGAACAATGCAGTAGTGAATATCAAAACACAGGTCTTAATGATCATGTACAATAGAAATGACTGATTATACATGTATGACCATAAAATGCATCTTTTCACCATAAATCCCTTCTATAAAGCCTCTATGTAATCCCAAAATTAAACTTAATATTTTGCTCAGATTGCACCACAGAGCACCTAAAATCCCCACATTTTCCGGGGACCTAAGGCAGCCCCCGAACCCCCGGCCTAGGCTCATGTCTGAATATTTAAATGCATCTTAATGTTAAAGTATTCTAAATATTCAGAATGCAGCACAGTACTGATTGAGCCATATATCAGAATGGTTCAAAATACATTTTAATGGAGGTATTCAGTATTCTGTAGCTAAATACATTATCAAAGTATTCCCCCCATCCATGCTTGTATGTATATGGAAGACAAGTCATTCTACTGTATTCAGCATGCAAGTAGCAGTTGATACTGGAAATATTGGACCAGTTTAGACAAGCATTCCCCTTAGACTTGCTTGAAACCTGACATCTATAACCTCTCAGTGGCCACATTTGCATTATGTTTTTGAGTTCACACGAAAATAATAATTCCAAATTAAGGTTTACATAGAAAACACATGAAATCAGCTTTATTTAATTCCGTTCAACGTCTGGGTTGGGAAGGGAACACATGAAATCAGCTTTATTTAATTCCGTTCAACGTCTGGGGCTTGGGAAGGGTTCTGATTGGACAGGGACATGAAGGTATCTACGTCTAAAGGAACACACAATCAGCTGCTATCGGCTTTTTGCTTTTTCTTTTAGCTTTTACTGTTCTATGCTTTATCTTTGTTGTTCTCTTGCTTCAACTGTTGTTTGATCTGCGCTGTGTCTCTGTTCGCGAACCCTCCTTGTTCAAACCTTTTTGCTTTCTCTTTGAAAAGGTTTGTGTTTTTATGTTTTCTGTGTTTTCTGCCATCCACTTTTCTTTATTTGTAGTCCTTCTAATGCACTTATTAAAAAAAAATGTTTTGGTTCAAGACCAAAGTTTGCTAAGGGTCACCTTCATCATATGAGAAGGACGACCCAATGTGCATGTGTTGAACAACCGTAATTATTTTTAAGCGGAAGAAACATTTACATGATCGCAGAATAAATTAAAGCAGCTTTAAAATTGGATTTAAGTTTAATTCCGAATAAGCGCAATTCTGAATAATCATTAGGAATTAAGTGTTTATGTGGTCTTTTTAAAGCAGAATTTTTTTTAATATTTTTTATTCCAAATACATTTTTTATAAATCAGATTTAACGCTCTCATGTAAAAGGGGCAAGTCTGAATGCGACATTACAGCTATAAAGGTAAGGCAAAAAAGTAAAGTTGAAGATATGAGAATGCTTAGAAAGAGTTTTCCTTTTTCTTAATATATGGACAGACCATTCCTCATGTGAAAGCTCAGAACCTCCAGGACTCACTCACTGAGCTGCAGAGGTCGCACTGGCATTGATGCATGACTGGCTGCAAGTGCTGGAGCATAGTGACTTTTCACACTCTCATTTCAACCCCATATGCATTGATTTGCTCCTCGGTAAAGTTGCTGCACCCTCAAAGTACAACTTATATATCTAGTTCCCTAGAAGGATCAAACCCAACAATATGGGCACAATATATCAAAGTAACAAAATATTAACATAAATTTGATCTATTGAATAATTCACATTCCCCTTGAGTGGAATGGTAAACACCCCGTTCCATGCTCTCACTATCAGATTGATGTGTGCGCCAAGATCTGACCAAGCAGGACAAAAGCCAGAGCATGGGGAATGTGAACGCAGAGAAAGATGAAGCTCTGAGGAAGGACTGAGGAGGAGGAGTGGAAATCTGAACATCAGGAGCAGAGACAGTATGAGGCGAAAGAGGAGGATGATCACGATCCATCACTGTATCCACTCCCTGTGCTTTACCACAGTGACATGAGCGATTACCCCATGTGTCTGAATGCTGAGGACTAGACTGAGCTGCTCCCATTATTGATGAGAGGGGCCGGGACTGCTCTGGGGCCTCTCTGGGACTGCTTTGGGGCCTGGGCACGCCTCTCTGATGGCAATGGATAACTGTGACTTGCCACAAGGTCTTAGCATCTACATCGGTCATTTATCAGGCCAGCTTTGATTGGTAAATGCACATGATCCCCGGAGGGCTTAGGGGAGTTTAGCGGTAATACCGAGTGAACTGGTGGTCTGGAGAAGCTAGTCTGGTTTGCAAGAGTGTACACATGGCTATTTTTGTTTTGCAGTTGGTTGGTACAGAGGCACGCCCACAGAGTCAAAAGGTTACTACCAAATAAAACACTTCAAAATGGAATCCAGAATACACTTTCTTAATACTTTACAATCATATAGGTCTGGCCACTGGTGGATCTTCCTGATTTCAGATGTGACTGAGTGGTGGATAAGCCAATCAAGGATACACATGGCCGCCACTTGTCAAGAGTAGACGGGACGCCCCCTCTGGTGCTCTCTCTGTGATACTAACTTAATACATCTTTAGAAGTGTGCTGTATAATTTTGAGGGTAATGTGTATTGTTGACTATATTCCAATCCTACATGGAACAGTGCTTTTTATCTGTTGTGTTCGAGTGGTGATTAGGGTCACATCACCCCTATAAGTAGAGTCACACCTGCTGCTTATTGTATTAGCTCTGATGAAGACTCACAAGTACTCAGTGCCTCTGCCATCTTTCTTCTTTGTACAAGGATACACATGGATTGCCAGACAAGTGAATTATTTACAGTGGTTAAGCATTCTCGTTTCAGATTCAGATTCATATTCAGAAAACTTTAGTGATCCCAGAGGGCAATTCATTTGCAGCATTCTCAGAGCAGTTCTCACTTCTCACATACACACAAACACACACCGTGTGTCAGTCCATTAAAGTCCACAAGTGGAACTCAAAGCACAATATAAGAACAATATACATAATACAGTGCAAAACTTCAAAAAACACTACCCTTAGAATTTAGCAATTTAATAGCTGAGGGCACAAAAGAATTGGAGAAGCGATTTGTTTTCCGTACTGGAGGATAAAAGTGGGTGGTGATGGACTTCCCGTGAGAGTCAAGATGGTGGCACCCGGCAAAACTGTGGTGTCCTGTACTGTCAAAACTAACTTTTTCTTGCATAATACAAAGGCAAGACTGCAGGAATTACACGGGAACTTTTGGCAATGCCACCAAAGAAATCGTCAAGCAAACCAGAGAACGAGATGCAGGATATTCTTAAGTCACTAAATCAGATGACTGAGGAGTAGCTGAAAGTGACGCAGCAGCTGACGAAGCTAATGTGACTGTTTGATGAGGTAAAACAACTGAGAGACTTGATAAAAGAGAAAGATAAAACTATTAACAAAGCTTGAAAAGAGAATCGACCAACTTGAACAGTACACGCGGATGGAAGATGTTATTATCACAGGCCTGAGCGTGAGACCCTGCTCCTCTGCTAAAGCGACTGCGGGGGGGAGACACCGAAGATTTGCAGTCGCTGGAGAGACAAGTTGTGTCATTCCTGATGGGGAAGCAAATACACATAGACGCCAACAATATCGCGGCATGTCATACTCTTCCAAGGAAAGACACAGCGAAGCCTGCAATTATTCTGCGTTTTGTAAATCGAAAATACAAGACTGATCTTTTGAAGCAAGGAGGAAAGTTGAAGGGAACTGCTGTTTATCTAAACGAGCACCTCACAAAGAAAAATGCCGAGATGGCCCGAGAATCCTGAGAAGAAATAACAAGATAAAAGCGACATGGACGAGGAACTGCAAGGTGTTTATTCAACTAAGAGGATCTACGCCAGAGTAAGCCAGACTAATACTGGTAACAGAACTTAAAGACT
>KN496180.1:0-12466 GCA_000787155.1 Scartelaos histophorus | reverse complement strand
TGCTGAATAGGGCTGTGACAAAAATCCAAAAAAATGATAGAAGAAAAAAAAATAATAGTTTAGTTTAGACGGCAGGTTCACCACAAACAAATTTTTTAACTGCATTTCATTTAGCATAATAATGATTTATGGAAATAGATACGGCAATGAGGCTTTGACAGTGTGATGCTGCAGACTCCGGTGCACAACAAGAAAAAAATAGTGGTGAAACATGTATGAATCACTCCAAATACATGTTCAGGTGAGTAAATGGCTAAAAGTTCTAAAAAGGCCTGCTTAAAACTTTCAACCTCTGCACGTTTGTTTGTGTTTGTGTGTGAGGACAGGCTGAACTCGCCGCTTAATCTGTGCCATCGATTTGACTTCACCCGTCACCGGTCATAATGCTACGCCCGATCGGTGCGCTCACTGTTAAGCCTCGGTGACAGGTTATGTAATAGCGACTGGGGTCCTTACTTGGCTCTTTCTCTTGGTTCAATCAGGTTCCTCTTCTGGAGACTCTTGAAGCGGTCCTTGAGCACGCTGCCCTCTGGCTGCAAAAAGGTGCAAGTGCATTTTAAAACAAGACACGTCCTGACAATGTCACTCAGCGCTAATTCAAAGCACAATTCCCACCTAAATTATAAAATCCTATTCTTATTACAAAGGCTGGTTTGGGTATTAGGCGTAATTGCGGAAGATAAGCTCTTTAAAAAGGAGAATTTTCCACGGCCAATTAGATAAAGTACAAGTATGAGGATTCTTTTGGGAAAGTGGGTCGCAGAAGCATTAGAGGGATAGAGCTTAGAATAAGACAATGCAGCCGGCACAAGATTAAACAAAAGATCCAAACTCATTATAGATATAGTCAATGCACTCAGTCCTCAGAGGTCAAACGAAACAAGAGACTTTTTATTTAAGATTTTACTAAAAATAGTGTCTAGTTTTGGGTTATGAAGTTTATAATTTTACTTCCAGGTTGGACACGGATAGTCAGTATTATGCGTAGAGGTAATTCTATAACTGTTACCTAGCAAATATAATATAAAAAACGTCCAAACTTGTCTAAATTACACAATACTTGATTACACTGCCTTTATTTTGTTAAATAAAGGAACAAATTGCCATCAGAATACCTTCCTTGAGTAAATTATTGCTACATTTTGGATGGATTTTTGGGTGTTGAGAACATAGATGGAGATTTTTAGAACTTCCTGTATTTTTTTCAATGCTTTGCCGCTTAACAGAAGTAAAACTACGATAAATATTTAACACAGAACTATCCTACAAAATCAAGTAATAATAGTAAGTAAAAAACAACTGTAGACTTTAAACTTACCTTGAGTCTTCGAAGGGAATCGGCCAATTCGTCACTCAACTGGACCTCCATGTCCTGCGGTTGGAATCTGTGCAACGAAACAGCGAAATAATTTAAAAGGCACGACGATTTACAGCTAAAATAAGCAATAGAAACAATTTTAGATCAACATAAGACTTCAATGAGACGTCAATCACATCGGTGCATTTACTGAAATCTAAAGACCGGGTGTCACTTTTGAAATTTAAACACTTTGCTGAAAACTGAGAGGAAATACAAGAGAAATGTGGGAAAAACTAAACAACTCTAGGGATGTTTTTGAGGAGGTAGCAATATTATAACATGAGTTAAAGCTCACAAGAGTCAATTTTCCGTAATATAAATGCAATAAGCAACAGTATATGCCTCGACTATGGGGACCACGGTAGCCTCGTCTATCCTATTAAATGAGAAATATCGGTAAAAGCGTTTAACTCGTGCACTGGCAGATCTTGCGTGTGCTTACTTAAGTCGTCCGAGGCGCCTGGGCTGTGCTTTCTGGGCCTCTTGTTTCTCTTTGCGTTTGGTCTGCTTTTCCTTTGTTTGCTGGTCTTGTTTTTTGATGGAGGTTTTTATGGTTCGGAGCTGGAAGAGCTGCTGCCTCTTCTCCACTTCCTGTTTCTCAGCCAACCGCCGCTGCTCCTGTGGTGAGAAAGAGGCAAAGATGAAGACGCAAACTCAACTTTTGCCAGGATGGGGGATACCAATGTGATGTTAAAATATGAAGTGACAGCAAAAAGGGAAAAACAGCCTTTTTATTACACACATACATGTCTTAGAATTGATTAAATAGAGGAACATGAACTTTGAACTGCACACAAACTGAAATACTGTCATTTTTCAACAGTATTTTGTACTTCTAAAGCTGTGTGCATAGTCACATTTTGTCATATTACAATTTTTCAATTACAAAACTCATTTAAAGAGTTATTTTAAGCTTGGCAGGTGAGTCTAAGAGGAAAATGTTGGTTGTTTAGTCCATATATTCACGATCACTTTAATCTGTAAAGCAAAAATGCCATTAAGAAAAGTATAATCAACTTTTTACATCATTTCAATCATTGGAATTGGATCAAATTTTTAAAAGAACCAAATCTTTCTAGTATTATGCATTTTAAATGGATTCATTCTGAACCAACGCAACAATCAGCAGAAAAACAGTTACATTACATCCCATAAAAGAGCCAAAAGTCCCATCACTACAGTTAAAGTGCTCTTCATCGCCAAAGCATCACCAAATGAAAAACGTACCTTGACTTTCTCCGCCCTCTCCCTCTTCCTCTGCCTCTCAGTTTTCTTCTGAGCGACGGCGATGGCTCCGACCGCCCCCTCGTCCTCCTCGCCTTCCTCCTCCTCCACGTCTGAGCCCAAATCTTCCTCGTCGTCCTCGTCCTCCACCAGGCCCTGCACCTGCTCCTGAAACTTCGACTCCTGCGAGGTCCGAACAAAGTTAAACCAAAATGATCATCCTTTTAAAGAGCAGATTGCCAAAAGAAATGAAAGCGCTAGTCGGACTCACGAACCTCAGTAGCGGCGTCTTCTTTGTTGTACGCCAGCTGCCTCTCGATTTTCTGCTCTTCCTTCTGTTTTACAACTTCTATTTCATGGGCGTCTTGTAGTAACGACTGGATTTAGAGAAAAACGTGTCAAAATGAAGTCAGACTTAAAGCATGGTTACATGTTTACAATAATACCATTCTCATAAACAGAACAAAAAGAACCAATGACTATAAAATACACATTTAATTTAAAATAAACATTGATTTAAGTGCTCTTAGGGTGTTGGACTGTTGTAATAGTTTGTGTCCACAAGGGATATGAGAATAATAGAGGCAGGTCCCACTGGAGTACAAAGAAATACAAAATACTTCACTTAAGTTGTATGAGTGGCGTTATCTTCTATAGTACATTAGCACTCACCTGATGTGCAAAGAAGTCTGGGTTATAAGATCCTCCAGGAGCAATGACCTCGACAGCAGGAAGCACAGAGGGTTTTGCATTCATCTTCTCAGGACGCTAACAAAATAAAAGCATTGAGAACATAAAAAAACAGAAAATTACATTAAAAAATGAGTACGCAAGTCACTAAAATACTGACCTTTACTCTCATCTTTTTGGTTTGTTGGAGATACCACGGGTCTGCAGTATCTTTAGCTGGATTCAATTAAATAAAGCATTAAACAGTCATTTGAGGAGAAAAAAGGCAACAAGAAAAAGCAGATGCCAAATAGATTAAAGACTAGAAACATTAAAAAAAAAAAAGTCAGGGCTAATTCTGGAGCCTCTGTTCTTTTTGATAACACACAAATAGCTTCAGTATTGACCAATTTAGAAAAGAAAACTCATGGGGCTTTGATGCATCCACGTCAGGCTGCTTTGAAGTTATTTTAAACTATGACTCTCCTCAGAATACGTCAATAACCTGGACTGCTGCTTTCCTGTATTTCACTGAATCGTGATCTCACGTAGGACTGAGAGACATGACAGAAAAAACAGTCATTTATTCATTTCCTTTTTACTATTTTCTGATCTAGGATTATACGATTTTCTTTTTTCTGATATTATTTTCTGATCTAGATTACAATGTTTTAAGGGTGGTTAGGTAAAAGTTTTGAAAGTAAGACAGTGGTTTGGGCAGGTACAAGTGAGATCGAACGATTTTGAGGGTAGTGATGCTTGAGAATGGCCACAAATAACAATTATCTTAGTAATCGACGAGTCAGTGATTCTTTTTGTGATTTGTCGACGAGTGAAATGATTATTTCTGCTGCATTTTAAGACTTTTTAAATCTCAAAGGTTAGAATAAGGTGACTGAGGGCTTCTAGTTAGGACATATTAACAAATAAAAAGTATTACTGATGAAAATGAGAAGTTGTTAATTATTTCTTTTAATAATAACCCTGTCTTGTTATTTATAAAAAGGCATTTTCTATGTATTGTAGAATCTGTATAGTCGAGAAAAAAATTCAAATTCTCAACATTTACCAACATTTTTTTATAGTCGACTAGTCACGATTAGTTAATTAATACATGCAAGTCCTACCAGGCACAAGAGGAAATTTAAGAGAAACTCTGAATAACTGATAAAATAAGATACTGATATAGATTTTGCCTAAAATTTAAGACTGAAATCAGTATTGTACATACTCTCTTGCCCCCATAAGTCGTAGTAGTCTCTTTTGGGGTTGTTGTTAGCCTCCGTTACTGCCTTTTTCCTTGTTGGCTCGACACTTCGTCTGTTTAGGAGCAGCTTCTGTCTTCGTGGAGTCACTCCTGTGGCTGCTAACTGGGCACTGCGCCGGAGCTTTTTAGCGTTGGGTTGCTGGTAGGCTAAGACACTGTCAGAAACAAAAATCTGTTGTCAATGTTGCACTTTACTGTTTACTGTAATGTTGATCAGCACATAAAAATGTAATTAAGTTGCTTGAATGTATTTAAAAGCCACTTACTCTTTTGGCGGTGGGACGAGGGAGTCGTGCTGCAGGATTAGATCTATTCTCAGCGGACGTGAAGATTTGCCTTTCCTTTTCTTCCCTACTTCAGGCTCTGGTGCTTCACAAAGTAAAAGGAAAATTATGTATATCACATTCCTTGATATGCTTAAACAAAGGAACTTAAATAATATAACGGTGGCTGTTCACTATTATCTAAATTTCAGATGATCATTTATATATTTACCTTTCTCTTCTGTTTTCTTTGGTTGCCCGATGTCCACAAAAAACAAGCTGTCATCTGGCTTTTCAGCGAGCAGACCACTGTGAAAATAATCACATCAACATTTGATGGTTGGGCTGCTCGATATATTAAACGAAATTGTAATCACCCTAATTTCTCTCAAAGTTTAAATAACACTCATCACATTATTATGATTATTTCTATACTTTTTATGTAAACCAAATATATTTTATCAGTTAATGTTCAGTGCCTCTTTTACTAAAATATAGATTCCAAAGTAGTTTTACAAGGATTTGAGTGGCAGAACGAGCACATATTAATCTGAACAACTAAATGTTCTTTCGATTATAATTATATATGTTTGTAACTGAATAAGTAAATCACTAAGACCTAAGAAATGTGCATAATATTATTGTATCCTCAGATCCCAGGACGCCGTTCACACAACAGCCTCCTGAGCTCCTCTTGTTGATCTTCACATTCCCGTAATGGAAATACTGGGAGCGCAAGGATGGGATCATCACTGGATACTTTGAGTCCTGCACTGTGTGGGAATCGAACCCTGAACCTTCATGTTACAAGGCAACAAAGCAACCCATTGGGCCACTGTTGTGCACTTGCATTTCAGGCACATTTAAATACACACACTTTGATGGGCCAGTGATTAGCATTAAATTAGAATTTAACTAGATATTTAACATCACTGCTTCGGCAATGATGCCCAGGACGTATTACAACAAGTGACTAACTACTTATATAAAGACTTTATTTGGCTTGTTTTACTGCGTTCCAGATTAAAATTGGCATTAATCGGTGCATATGGAACGAGTCTGAGCATTCTTAAGGTGACCAGACGTCCAGGACAGTCCCAGTTTTGAGCCCTGTGTCCCATGTCACAACAGATTTATCCAAAACCAGTGACTTCACCCAGTTTTATACAAGAAATGTCCCAGGAGTCCCTATTTTTGACCAATTTGATCCCTGCCAACACTAAAGAGAGGCATACATTGTTATTTGTTTAGGTAAAACACAAAAAAGCTGCTTTAACACTACCAAAACACACAGAAAATGACTGTACTGGCTCACATGTTAGTCATGAATGTTTTTCTGCAAAACAACTTTCCTTAATTACGCACTCCAACCCCCAAAACACCAGGATGTCCCAGTTTTTTTTTTTATTTTGAAAGTCTGGTGACACTGGGCATGATCACGTTGGTTGACATGGAAAATAGGTCTATATGATAAAATTATGCCGTTATAAAGCAGTTACAATCTAAGGGAAATCCAATGTTGTTAGAATATCTTAAAACAGTATGATTATGTGGCCGTAAATATAAGAAATGTCCTTTTATTTCGACCAGGAGCCTCACTTGAGCCTCACTCACCCGGTGGTCCTCTCCTGGTGCCTGATGTCTTCTAAAAAGTCCTCTACATCGTTAATATCGCTGTGTTTGTTCCAGTTCTTTTTCTTATTTTTGTTCACACGTTTTCTCTTGCTGCTGTACAAGTCTGACGGGTTAATCGATGATTTTAAAGTGAGAAATCCTGGTTGTGAGGCAGCCACACGTTTTGGTTTTCTGGCCGCCGCCATCGTGGATCCGAGAGAGAAACACGCGCTTCTTCCTCTTCAAACTACTGCCCCGTGTGCGCCTCTGCCGCCACCTACTGGTCACCGCGGGTAAATGCACAAACAATGTAGAATAAAATAAAAAATAGCAGGGTTTTATTTTAAGATAGCATTTTAAAAACATTGCCAGTTTGACTTCATCTCTACACGTCCAACTCTATATAAATATACACGTTCTTCAACAAAACAAATGCATATAGTTGATTTAATTTGTAGTTTATTCACATTTTAATATAAAAAGAAAAAAACGGTAATTTATGTTTCTGGGATGAAGTGTTTTTGACGTTTTGATTTCTGTATTTCATGGGGGTGTTTCGTATATTTTTGCATTGCTGTGATAGAGCCTGATTTTCAATAGTCAAAAAGATCAAATATAATTCCAAACTGTGACCAAATGTACTCGTGGTGCGTTTTACAAATGTGTGGATTGATAAAGTTGTTTATCTTGTTTCTCCATGTGTGTACTGTGTTGGCCCCAAATGCATCATGGGAAGTGTGTCTCCTGTCCTACTCCTATGTTCTTTTTCTTTTTTCCCCTCCCTTCGTTTTAAAGCGAGAACAACGCTTTGGACACTCAAGAATAAATTGTTATTTTGCCATATTTTTCGACATTAAATTTGTCAAAGGTAAGTAACAACACTTTGATAAAACTTTGTTTCACCAAATGGTAAAAAGTAGGTTCGTGGATGGTGAGTGTTTAAGGTGTATTTTTTGTGTAAAAGAAAAACGCAGAACGAGCCGTTCAGCGCTGCTGTGGGAGCCTGGGACCGAAAAGCGCTCGAGAAATGTCCAAATTGGACTCGAAATTGTGCGTATAGCGAGGGGTCATCCGCCAACACATGATTAATCAAATGATCCCTTGACATGTCTAGTTCCATTATCCAAAAGTAGTTCCCGCTTTGGTGAAGTAGTTTTTGAAATCTTCGATGGTTTTTATCATGAGTTCCTCGCTTTGCTTTGGCAGTTTTTTCCTTCCCGTTTACATTCTTCTACCAGCAGCCAGCCATCATCTTTACGCACGATGGTTTCTCTGAACGAGGCAGTCGAGGCGGGCGGTGTCGTCTGTTTTCCTTCAAGATAGCTCATTCTGCATTAAAAATGAGGCTTTGTGCACCTCCGGACTGCACCGGTGTAATAAACGAGCGTCCCCGGGCAGGTTGCGCAGAGGCGGGTCCAGTGCGCCCACAGTCGCTCTGTGGTTGGTGTTTGTGCGCAGAGCCGCCCGCCTCCAGGACCTGTGTGCGGGAGACTATTGGACAAAAAAAAGAAAGGTCTTTATACTGACTGGGAGTTTCGGGTGTCCAGTATGACACACTTATTACATAAGCTGCATTGAGCGTTTCACCTAAAAATAAACCAATTCAATTCAGCTTTTCACCTCTCGTCACCTTTGTTTGGGAAATGGATCCATTTCCTAAATGGATGTAATTTCTGCTACAAAGTTATAGTTTATCATTAACTCAAAGACTATATTCTACTGGAAATGATCACAACAGTCTTTAGCATCCAAAGCATATCAGAATATGTGTTTAACAGGTGTGTCTGTTGACACAGGTGAATAACCATGGCCCGTACAAAGCAGACTGCCCGTAAGTCCACTGGAGGAAAAGCTCCTCGTAAGCAGCTGGCCACAAAGGCGGCTCGTAAGAGCGCCCCCTCTACTGGAGGAGTCAAGAAGCCCCATCGTTACAGGTGAGACCAAACACACAGGTTACATCCAGAACACATCACACATAACATAATAATAACATAATATAACCATGTTTAACCTCCCGCTCCTCCGTCCTCAGGCCTGGTACTGTGGCCCTCCGTGAGATCCGTCGTTATCAGAAGTCCACTGAGCTGCTGATCCGGAAGCTGCCGTTCCAGCGTCTGGTCAGAGAAATCGCCCAGGACTTCAAGACCGACCTGCGCTTCCAGAGCGCCGCCATCGGGGCTCTGCAGGTAAGTCACATGTTTGAGTTATTTAGCTGTTTAATGCTTCTGCTGAATGTTATAGGACACTAATGATGTGGTTGTTCTTGTAGGAGGCCAGCGAGGCTTACCTGGTGGGTCTGTTTGAGGACACCAACTTGTGTGCGATCCACGCCAAGCGTGTGACCATCATGCCCAAAGACATCCAGCTGGCCCGCCGCATCCGTGGAGAGCGCGCTTAAACTCTCCTCTCTTGACCCCTCTCCCTTGTCTTGTTTTAGAAGTGTTTGGAAAAGATGATTCAAAGTCTAAGCACAGAAGAGAGACCTGATGTATCTCGTTTGCGTTGTTCTGCTTTAGAGTAGATATGAAGAGGAGCAGGTGATGGTGCTACTCAAACTTACCTCCATGACTTACACAGGGTCCAGACTGGATTCTGTGCATTCTGTTGTGGTTCAATGTGTGCTGTTGTTTTGCTATAATCATACCAATTGTTTTACTTGTGACTAGAGATTACAATGCAAATTAAAAGGGAACCAAATGAGAAATTGTTTAATTTGGTTTTAAGTGCATTTCCCGTCTTTTATTAAACCAAACTCTACGAGGCATTATTTGATTTTGCCCTTTTTGGCCTTCCCTTTTTAAAGTTTCATTGTCAGACCTTTCTCAGGTCGACTAAGTTTGTTTTTACTTAATTTGACGATGTGTGAATTAGCAGTGTTTGTACTTTTTAATTGTGGCTGAAATAAATGAATGAACACTTCATGTGTATTGTCCCATCTTCAAAATTAAAGGAACTTCTTAACTTACAAAGATAATTTTTTTTTAATGATTTTTATGATTACAGGCTTGTGTTCATTGACAAGGCTTATGATTAATATGGAAACCCGCCTGACGTCCACTTCCGCTGTTGCACCACTAGATGACACTCAAACCACACACAACCCTACATTGTATTGGCCAGTAGTAACAGCGTAGTCTAGTGGTCAAATTCAGAAGTGCGAGTTTCATTATTGAGAATCACATGTCCATGGAGAAAAAACTTGAATTGCAGACGTTCATACTGATCCTAGACTAACACAGGACTAATTATGTCACTTTTATACTTGACTATACTTTTATACATAAATAGACAAAGCCACACGAGTAGACAGGCCGCACTAAAATACACGTGTTGGCCCAAAGTAATAAACATGTAATGAAACAGTATCACTAATCCTGTTGTTTTGAATGGGCCTTTACCAAACACTGATCACCTCACTTTGTTAATGCATCACAGATCACACTATGGATCAAATGTATTCACCACATTATCTCTATTCACTCATACAAAGACAATCTGGTAAAAGGTGGAGCATTGTGTGAAAATGCAAACTAAAACAATACATTATAATGGCTATAAAACAGGAAATATACCAAGATCTATAGAAAGTCTTCTTGGCTTAAAATAACGTATTACTCTTTTTGTGATCTTGTATGTTGTTCATTTATGTATTTCTGTTCAGTTCTGTTTTTTAACTTTATGGGGAAATGGCAGTACTGGGAGGAATACTGAATACCTGCAGTAAAATGTATTTTGCAAAGTATTGTGACACATGGTCCAATCACAGTATTATATTCTGAATACTTGGAATACTTTTACATCAAATTGCATTTCAGTTAAAATGTAAAAACACAACATGGTATTAATAACAGCTTTATAATTGTTTCATTCAAACATTTCTTATGCATTTCCTTTCACTAATGACACGTGCCTCACTAAAAGTTCAGTGTTTTTAGTGATTTTGCGTCGTTTGAAGCCTAAATAACCAGTAGCATGTATTTCTTTGACTTTAGAAAACTATTCTGAGTACCTCCAAATGCAAAAGTAACTGTACTCAAAATAAATACATGTACTTCTTAACATATCTGTAGCCTATTGCAGAGAAGTGGTTAAAAATGTGGTTATCCAAAAGCAAATCTGAACTGTATTCTCATTTTAGACCAACACAGTAAAACATGGACACCCAGTAAATTTACTTCTGTGTGATATGAGACGATATGATTTGCTTCCCTTTAAACTGTGATTATTAATGCTACTTAAAGATGCACTGCGCAACTCTTCATGGAGATGTTATTGCTTTACCTGGAATATTCCCTCGATATGCTTAAGTTTGAACTTTTAACACTGCTTAACCACTACAAATGCACATAGTTTGTTAGTTAACACCAACATTTCACAGAACACTAAAGTTATTCTACAAATCAAAGGGTTTTAAGCTGAAATGTGACACTTATTTGGCCTAATCTCTTAATAAATAGAATAGAAAACAATACAAAACTATGAAAATCAATGTACAAGAGACTAGGGCGTATATATAATAGTGAAGTGTATGTTGTTTCTTCTGGTCACAGGTCTGCGGTGGTGCGCTCCATCTGTGCCAGGGGGATTACAGCCGATCTGTCTGTCTGCTGCTCAAAGTGCTGACCAGACCTGCTCCAGATTAACAGGAGGAGCGCAGGATGGGGCCGCTGGTGCATTGTGGGTAAGAAAGAGGGGGGTCAGTGGTGAATAAGAGAAAGACAATGTACAAATTCTGTTATACTGAAATCTGTTATGTGTCTTTCAAATATCTCCCACAGCATAGATAAAGTGACCAAAAAGTTGTGTAATCAAATTGGCACATTATTTGCTCCTGTTGTGTCCATTGGCAAGACACCTCACCTATTACCCACTGCTCTAAAGTGGCTCCTAATCACCACTTGGGGAATTACATAGATCTATCTGTTACTATAATTATGAGCAAATCAATCCTTCCTGATTAGAAGGATTTTGTGACTTTACCCATAATAGAGTAGAATTTCTTAGTTAGCTTAAAAAACGTGAATACAGCTAGACAAGGTTTTGCATTAAAAAGTGCATTAAAATCACAATATACACATCAATAATCATTATAAAATCAAACTATTACAACTGTCCATCTACAAATTTACATTAGATATAGTATTAAAGCAGATCTATTATGCAAAATTTAACAAATTTTAACCATGTTACAGTGTCTCCCTTTCACCGTTTACTCATCCAAAGTCATTAGAGTGATTGAGTAATCTTTAATCGCTTATTTTCAAGATTTTTTTTTTGCCGATTCTGCCATTTTGCTGATCAATCCCTGTTTTTACCACAGTTTATTTCCCTAAACTGTGGTACGTGTAGGATTCAGCCGCCCATCGAAGGTGCCGACAGCTGCTCAGTGCTCTGTTGTGATGACATTTAAACAGATGACCGCGAGCTTTTTTCTTTTTTATGAAGTCATTTTTTATGAATACTGCGATTTAAAATGTGCAAATGATAAAATAATGATCCAAATGCATCATAAATTATACCTTTAGCAGACACATGCAGAATATTCCCTTTAAGCCACATAGTTATTTTATAGAAACTCCAATTTTGTGTTTGAAAATTGTATATTGAATAGAAAATAATAACTTACTAACGTATAATATTTTTGTTATTGTCCATGTACCTGAAAGTAGCTTGTTAGTTGTTAGCAGTGAAATGATCCCTTTGGAAATTACCTTTAAACTCACTGTGGCAAAAAAATCAGATGTTATAAATGTAAAAATAAATGTAAAATATAACAAATGTATGTAAATGTAAAAAATAAATACAAAATGTAAAAAATAACTGAACTTTTCCTGTTTTAAAGTCAGTAAAAAGTTGATATTTCATGTTTTGTAAATGTAAAATCTAAAAAATGTATGTAAAATGTATGTAAATGTACAAAATAAATAATAATAAATAAACAAGTAATATTTTTGTTATTGTCCATGTATCATAAAGTAGCTTGCTAGTTGTTAGCAGTGAAATGATCCCTTTGGAAATTGCCTTTAAACTCACTGTGGCAAAAAAAATCAGATGTTATAAATGTAAAAA
>KN496179.1:15155-25454 GCA_000787155.1 Scartelaos histophorus | reverse complement strand
GTTTTAAACTAAATTAACTTATTTAAAAACTAAAGCACTTTAGAATAACTGTATGCACTTTAACAACATCTGCACTTTTGACTGCGTGTGAATGTAACTGTTGTGTTTGTCTTGTGCTGTTCTAAATGTCAGGGGACTACAAATGTAAATTAGCTATACGCTAACTTCGGTACATTTACAGGTGTATTTTATATTTTACTGGTATTTATCAATGTACATTGTCCCTTTTTGAATAAATAAATAAATACAATAAATAAATAAATGTAGATCAAGTTAAAATACCGCACAGTTTATACCATTCTAACAGTGAAGGACTAATTTACAGTCTTTTGTATAAGGCCACCAACACATGTATTTATTGAATATATTTACCAGTTTTCTCCCTAAAACTTTTGTGACAAGATTCTGACCAATAGTATCAATATGAGAACCAGACAGCACCAAACCAACCAAACAAGAGACTCAGAATTTCTTCAAAGGGCTAAGAAAAAAGCAAAAAGGGTAAAATCTATAACACATGGGGTGGGGCCTTTCATCAATATCACATGGGAGCCCACAGAGCGCTCGTATGGAGCTGTCCAGGGGGTCTGTTTTCTTTTTCTGCAGCTTTGCCTGAATAAGGGTGGGTTTGGGGTCTGGAGCTCTGGGAATGTGGTGGCAGAAGATATGATGCAGACGCTCTAAGCTAATTGTGCCTGACTTACTTACATGTCATTTAAGTGCTGGGGTTGGGTAACAGTCGTATGTAGACTCTTGGCAATTTTTCTTTTCTTTTTTTTTTATGACCACTGGCCAAATTGAACAGGCAGCAACCGACAGAATAAAGTTGTGTAGAGGTTGCTTGTTTTGACCATTGGCTATTTTCTGCTCCAGTGAGTTTCGAAGGTAGACGGAATGAGAATGTTTTGCAGCGAGCTAATCAGTTAAAGCAGTACTGCTGTATGAACATGGTGCACACAAGGGGACTGGAAAAAGTCATTTCATGTACATGTTCTTATGTACATGTCTTCTTGTAACATTTGTAATCAGTTTGGGAACTTGAGCTTATATATTCCAACAAGAGTGCTGCAAAGGTTATAATGCAAAATAATGATTCAAATAACAAATCTGATCAAAACTTTGATTTACTAACCAATTGCTCTTTGAGGTATCTTTGTATCCTTTGAAAGCTGCCAGAGGTCAAGTATTATCAGTGAGCGGAGTGGCAGCTCGTGAACAGCTCCACACCTGTGTGTCTGTCAGTGTGCTGACCTGTGCTTAGCCCTGAAAGGACAAAGACACTCTGTGACCTGCCACTCACGGAACAAACACCAGCATTCATCTGCAGCGCTGTGTCCACGTCCTGATGTCCTCTGACTGCATCTCTGTCCTCAAAAGTGGCAGAGCTCAAAAAGAGCTCATTATCTGGTGCAGGGCCAAATGAGCCATTGCTGACAATGATGACAATCCAAACAAACCAGAAGTCCTGCATGAGCTGCTCACACTGGCTGTTGTGCTCCAGGATGGATTCACTGGGAAATATGGTCTTCTGAATAACCAAATGAAATAGATGAACCACTGTTGTGCAATAATCTCTGAACTTTGTTATTTGCAGACTTGGCCTTGATCAGAATGTGCACCCGAGGTATAGAGTCATCTTTTCACATTCTTTTCACATATGTGAAGTTAGAGGAGGACCAGTGGGTTAAAACTCTTTTAAAACTTGCAGTATTCAGTATCAGTAGATCTTCACCTCAGCATCAGGGGGCAATGGATTCATTCCTACAATTCCTGCTCACTGCTCACTGCTCACTGTCGTGGGCATGGCCACATTTAGCAGTGGTGGTAGTAGACAGAGCCTGGTATGTGCAGAATTCACACTGAGGGATGTTGACCTGAGCCTGGGTTCTGTCAGACGCCTGGAGCCCTGGGAGCAGCAGCAGCTCTACCTGCACTGCCCTGGCTGCCTCTGTCTCTTGGTGTGACCCCACAGGACCTAGTGTGGCCTTTCCTGTGATTCAAATACTTCACAGTCTCTCATTTTAAATTCACACCGGGTCACTTTCAAATGGATGCGATGCCGGACGTCTGCTGTCCATCAAAATGAGTGTTTCCTCTTTTAGTTTGACACATGACAAAGTAACACCTGTGTTAAGGCAAGACCTGCCTGCAAATGAAGACGTGTCAAACTGCAGGAGGCAAATTAAGACTTTAAAAAGGATCTTATGATGGGGACTATGTTAGTCTTTGCAGACATGAAGCATTTACACAGGCATAAATATTATCACATATAAGGTTTCACTATCACTTTCAAAAACATTGTAGCATGTTTGCTCCCTGCATGGAGCCGTATGACAGGACCACCTCCACTTGTGACGTCTGCAGGCTGGAGGCTCTGGGTCTAACAACAGACGTGTGTTACCTGGGCAACTGACGTCACCCAAACATAACTAATATTTTCTTAATAAACAACATTTAAATTGTTCCTGGATTATATTTTTAACCATAAAGCCAATTAAAGTTTGTAGCACTGTGAGACATTTTATTTAGAGTAAAAACAAAACTTTAAAACTGGAAATTTACTATTTTCCCTCTTGTCACGAGTGTTGTGCATGAATAAACAGGACACAGTGTTGCTAACGTGCACTTGTATGTTACCTTTCAATTTTAAGAGGCCAGAGAAGAGTTTTGTTGTTGCCAACATTGATTAGCATGTTAACAGTGAACCAGCCACTCCTGCTTCATTGAATAATACATACAATAATACATAATAATAATACAAAGAGCTGGTTTTCCAATATCTGTACTAGGGCAAAATAAATGTGACTTTACTGTAGAAAAGTCTCACCTCCCGTTATTCGTGTTTATTTCATTGTAATGGCTCATCCATGAGACTAAATGCTTCTGCTGTGTCAGTGTTTAGAGCTCCTGGTTACTGGGGCACACACTCTGCTCCCACACAGCCTCTAACTGGAATAAAAGGGTGAATGTATGTTTGGAGAGTAGTAAAACCCCATTTTAATTTATGATGATGATGATCTACCTCCATGACTAACATACTAAGTGTGCTTGAACAAATAAAGTTGAAATGTCTTGGAGTGGGGTGGGGCACTGAGGGATACCCACTCAGCCAATAATGTGCGTCCTTGAGTAAACACACAGTGATTAGCCACTTCCTCCTTTACCAGCTCTGCTCTCCACCAGCACTTGACCCTCATAAAAGTGATGGACCGTGTGCCAACTCAAGCTTACTCACAAAATGCTTAACTTTCTCCCGAACAGTGCACTACGTCCTGCTGCCTCATCGTGCACTGACAGAGACAATAACTTCTATGAGTCAAAGCCGTCTCCAAGCCTCCTCCAGTCAGTGTTAGTAAGATCTCCTGCTGTTTCTAGTCTATAAGTGGGATGATAGTATTTATGTGTAATGCTGTGTAAACATATGCCTTTAGTTAATGCAGAGCTGGTCAAGTTTCATGAGGTCAAGCGTAATGTGACACCACAACTTTGTGACTTTAATGAGATTGAGGAGGCAGCTATACTTTTCCATGTATGATTATGTGTGCAAACACTTACACACACTTCCACTCTGAATCTGTAATTACTTTTATAGATGACACTTGTTGGAGTATTACCTGGTTTATTGTAATAAAGGAATTCAAGACACACTGATAATGAGCAAATCTGCATTTGTAGAACCAAACGTCTGTCTAGTATTTGCTAGAGGTAATATTTGAGGTTTATTCAAAGTACTGAATTAGCATTTTAAAAAAGAGCAGACAGTAGATCCTTGAAAATCATGTTACACAAAGTAAATTGTAGCTCCTCTTGCTAGAGGTAATATTTGAGGTTTATTCTAGACAGTAGATCCTTGAAAATCATGTTCCAGAAAGAAAATTGTAGCTCCTATCAATTTTCTATAGAACAGTTGTTAATTGTTTATTCTCATTTTCTGTGGAATTAATGTAAAAAAATATAGAGGTACGGGGGCCAGTGGTCCTGTATGTATTTTATGACAGAGAGAGAAGAAAAACTTAGGAAGCCTGATCATGGTTCATAAACACACCACATGCAGCCTCGACTTTCCACCAGGTGCTGTGGAAACTTGTTTCACTATTGACCCAAATAATCTGACCTTCACAACAGCCGTTCCTCCAGAACAACCAGTGTGGACAAAATGTTCCACTCCTAAATCTGTCTCTTATATATAATGATTATTGATTATTAAACATGTGTGTGCACTTGTGTTTACATTTACCCATAAAGTCGCACACACACACACACTACCAGCTCAGTCCTTGTTACCTTGTCATCAGGATTATAATACTTACTACAATGGAGGCTGAGCTAGACTGGACTAGATTTGAATGGACAATATTATCCCAGTGGTTTGAGAGTCTTTGTACTGATGGCAAATAAACTTTGGTGTTAGTTAGGTGGTGTTGATGCCTTTTCTTCCAACTTTCTGTCTACTTCAAATGATTGTACACCATGTGCTTTTAGTCCACCTCATTCACCAACACAGGGCTACATGTCTACAGTATTCTCACCTTCATCTCCATATATTACTCTGACATTGTAGTAACTTAACACTTGAGCTGGCGATGGCACAGACGGCACGGAGGCCTCACCTGATGCTGTGTTGTGCCTGCAGACCTCACAGACCAGTGGGCTCATTACAGTTCACGTGGGGCACCGGTGTCATGCCACGACTCATAAAAAACGTGGCTGTCAAAGCTACGGGGGGGCTCGGCGGCTCGCTTACATAGTCATTACTCAAGTGGGGGGGTGGCGAGTGTGCAACGGTGCCCTGTCCGTCACGCTGCAGGGGAGGGCACAACCTGGACTTTTATAGGTGTGTGGTACTGGAGGCCCCGCTCACCTCACCGTGGGAAAGGTGAACTGGGTTATGGCGAGGTTTTTATGGCAAATTGTCCAAAATAAAGAGAGGCAGGGAGGCTGCGGGTCCAAGTACATGACCCCATGAACTGTACATGGACTCACATTCTCACCATTTGGATAGCAAGCTTCAGAATGATCCTTAAAGGTGCATTGTGTAACTTTTCTGGTCAAGTTTCCATCACCTGCTTGTTTCTATGAATATGTCTTTGCTCCTAATGAAGGTTTTAATACCATAACATTTCAGACAAAGCAATAACATCTCCATGAAGAAAAGCAAGTTACACAATGCACCTTTAGCAAGACACATGAAGAAGTTTTTTTCTGCAAATAATAAATATAATACAAAAATAATAAATAATACATCCATTCATTATCATGTGAGTATAGCGCTGACAGAAAGGTTATTTTGTAGAGTTACACAGTATTTATATATTGGTGAGAAGAGCAGTTGTGAGATAAAATAGATGTGATTCTAAATTATTCAGTCATCAATCCATATTCTTTTTCTATCTGAGCCATGGCAAAGATAAAAAACAATAATTTAATGATCAACAGGGCTATTCCTTCTACTGATACTTTCCTTCAGTGGGTAAGACGTCTCAACAGTTAGAAGTAAAGTACGATAAATAATGTTTGTGATTAAATCCTGACTCACAGTATCAGATTTCTCACTTACCTGGTTGTAATTTCAATGCTGGTGTTTCCTGTATGTTAAGTGGAGGGAAATATAGGCTATGCTAAATGTTTTTGTGGTTGCATAACCATTAGAGATGCCTCATCCAACAGTCTCCAGTCAGAATGTATGCTGTGTTTGGAAAGTGAGCACTCTACCACACACTCATAGTCACACATCCAAACGTGTCTGTTACTTTGCAGTCTGTGCTTTATTAAATGATCTACAATTTGGTGAATGAGTCAACTGTGACTAAATGTGAAGCAAGTAACCAAACAGAAGAGTCACATGGTGCAGCCTTTTAAACAAGACTGAAACATGGATAAAAGCTCAAGAAAGTCGGTTTCAATTATGAAACATATACAAATAGCTCTCACCAACACCATATGTTTAATTTTGTGCATTGAATCATGTTTTGTAGATGTTTTGTACATGACGCATTTCTTTTTTTCAATAAGATGTTTGCATATTTCACCCATCCACAAAAACATGTGACCACTGCACTGACCTGGACTCTAGGGCAGTGATGAGGTTTACAGAATCCAGTTTGGACTGTAAGAAGAAAGTTTAGTTACTTTAGTACAGTGTCAAGATACTGGGTCCCACTGGAAATAAGCAGACCAAGAGGCACCTTGATTTCCCTTAAGTGAAGTAACAGAGTCCTGCCCATAGTGTCAACAACAGTTTGTGGTGTCTGAGTCTCTAAATGCACAATAGATTGAACTTGAAAAGCTCATCATCCAATGAGTTCACTAAGAGCTTCTTCTCGTCTTGATGCAGGAAAGCACAGATGTTACTGAATGCACATTTGTAAATATTTATTCTGCTGAGGCGGTTGTGTGAGACAGAGGGAGGTGTGGGGTCTGGGGTTATGCTGACAGAGCGGCACAAATTGGTGCAGAAATTACTCTGGTAATGGAGAACCGATGCCGAGTTCAAAAGGCTGTGTAAAGCTGAAATACCCTAAACAAATCACACCAAAATATGCACAATACGTAACAATCCTCCAACTAAGGTAGTTCTGACCAAGCCCAGCTAAAACTCACTGCTCCTGGTAGGTTGCAATGAACAAACGTACCTACTCCTAAGTGACGTATCCACACAAGTTCTCTCTGTATTTTCTAATCCCTGGTCACCTCCCATATCTCAGGCCAAAGTTGTACAAAGTGTTTTTCTTATTCACAACTGGCCATGTTTGTTTTGATACAGACAGACCATGAATCATTTCTTGTTTTAATTTATTTGAGTGAATAACAAACCTCACACATATTTACAGACCTGCAGTTATCATTGCTAAGTACTTGTTTTGTCTTGAACCAAAAAAAATTACTTCTTTTCTCTCCCTTAAAGGATTTACCTGGAAAATATCTAGTCTTACCTTGCACGGACTATTGCACATTTTTTGCAATTACTTCTGAAAGCCTCTTTTCATGTTGCAAAATCTCGGTGTAAAATACAATACAAAGTCAATAGTGAAGATACATTGTACAAATACAGGCCTTATCTAAACTTGCATTGTGTGCATTGGTTACCACAAGACTCAAGTGCGTGTTTATTCTAAGAAGGGCTTCTACATGTCCCTGGAATGCTGGGTGCATTGCTCAAGTGCCTCCACGGTGTCAGGCATGATCTTGCATGTTGTGTCCGTGAACGCTGGCAGAATTTCTTCGCTTGCCAACATGGTTCAAGCGGGAATAAAGGCATTAATTAAACATTATTTGAAATGATTAGACAAGCATAGGAGATTAGAGCCTGCAGTGATCTTTCCATGTAGCAACAACAGGCAGGCTATGTCGGCACAGTGCTTCTCATTAGCACCGTTCCCACAGCTGGATGTAGGCTAACGCTCCTGCTTTAATTAGTTCCTCTGGTATCGCCTGCCCCCTCCTCGGAGCAGTGCGGCCGGCTGCACTATCGGGGCCCTGCCTCGCCTCAGCACGCCATCGGGTGAGCTGTATTGATTGTGCCGCTTTCATGATAAATTCCCTTTGTGCTGCAGAGTTGGGCTTGCAGGTTTGTTGAAAACTGAGGGGGGAAAAGTCAGAAAATACAGTAGGTTAGTAGCAGAGTGAGGGTCTCTTGTGGTGATGGTTGCATGTTTTTTATTAATATATAGCACACATTACATTTGTTTACTTGATGGAACATTTTGACTTTAATACCAGTCAGAAAAATCATTATCATTGAAAACTCTAATGTCTTCTATAGATCATATAAGCACTGGCACTAAAATCCTGTTTAATTTGATGGTCTTATATTCAGTGACTGTATAGGCTGTGTACAGGATGATTAATCAAACTGTAGAAATCAAGCTTAAACACAATCCTTTGTCAGTGCTAAGTGTCTTGACACTGCTGACTTAACATTGCTGTAAACATCCTTGTTAATGACAGAAGGCCATGCCCTGCTGGTTAGAGCTGCTTGATTTGGTACAGGACCCAGAGTGAGGGGGATAAAGGGGTTAAGAAGGTGCTGCATAGACTTTCACTCAGGGTGTAGGGTGTCTCCCCACAACATGCCAGCGTTTATATAGCACCAAGCAACAAGTTGTGCAGCAACTGGATCTTGTTGGCGGCAGAGATCGCTTCACCTTCAGAACGCACCGCCTTCATCTTGGTAACATGTCTCTGTGCTCCTGTGTGGTTCCTGCTTGTCTATCACCACATGAAGTGTCCTGTTCATGACGCAGAAGGTCCCACACACCAGCCCAGGCTGACCTCCCAGGTCAAGTCCTCTTATAGTCATTAGGTGGTAGAAAAGGTTTCAGAATTAATCATCTGAATAACGTATCTGAAGTTGGAATAGAAGATGGGATTTATACTGTAGTGAGCTAGATTAGTCCTGCCCTAAAATGGGAAATTATAAACTCAAACTGCTCGACTTTATTTGTTAGTTCTCTGTCCTCTCTCACAGCTCTGCTCGCCCAGTATTCGATCGTTCGTCTGTGGAATCCCTCAGTCAGACAAGTAGGATCAAAACAAGAAGAAATTCAGTTCTGTTAACTACAGGATGTTTCACACTTAGGGTGGTTCAATAGACATAATTAACAAACAGAAACTAAATAAGTCTGTGTGTATGTTTCAGTGTAATTTGCTCCTCTCCTCATCAGATATAAGGCAGCGTCCACCAGCAAACTGAACACAACTGGATTAGCTGTGAAACCGCTTGATCAAAAACTTTTGTCCAGATGACAGAATTGATTTTCTCCTTGTATAAAGGCTTTGCACCGTTATGTGACTCCAGAGCAACGTTAACTACGCTGCCATGACACCGGGCACACCAGATCAAACATGAGTGTGTTCCATCTCTCCCCAAATATCTTAAATCTCAGCCTCAGATGAGCGACGGCTCATAAATTCTTCTTTGCTTCCTGTAGTAGCGGCTTGAGCCTCCATGATTTCCAAATCCAAAAGAGAGAATTGTGTTTGTGTTTCTGCTGAAATCCTCCTACAAATCACAGAGCTCTGTGAGCCGAACTCCGAAAGAATCGGACATGAAAAGGTTCTCGCGAACGTTAGAAAAATCCACTTGCAAAAACTGATTAATTCTAGAAGACGTCATTGTTAATAAAGAAAATGTGGGTCTTATGGTAAGTGATCTTATGGTGAGTGACTTGGTTCTATGTGAGTTGGAAAACAGCGTTTCTACTGAAACTCTGACTGTAAATGTGACCAGGATCTGGACAGAAACACAAACAGAACTCTCTCTTATGGACATGGAAATCATGGAGAATCAAGCCGCTGCTACAGGAGCAAAGAAGAATTTATGAGCTGTAAAGGTTTAGAAAAAGAGCCTGAAAAACTGAAGGTTTTTAGTTTTATACTTATATAAGTTTTATACTTTTATAAGCCTTGATCTAGTCTGGTCGCAAAGATCAAGTAGTTTAATATATCTGGAAATTGTACTTCTGGCCATGATTCTATCAAATCCAAGTAGAAACTGGTGCTCACATTATATGGATCGATATCAGAGATTGATTTGAGCTTTTCCAGGTAGTTTTTTCGCTCATCTGAGGCTAGAGATTTAAGAGGGAGAGATGGAACACACTCATGTTTGATCCGGTGCGCCCGGTGTCATGGTGGTGTAGTTAACGTTGCTCTGGAGTCACATAACGGTGCAAAGCCTCTATTGTTCTTCTTATTCATTACATCCTCACTCACAGAGATTAACAATCCATGTTAAAACAAGTCAATAATGGGGTAAGGGTTAGATGAGGCCCAGGTTGACCAGTGGCAGCTTTAAACTTCCTCTAATTATTCTCTAATTATTTATATATTTCCCACTCACATATATCCCAGATCTTAGGAGTGATCTGTCCAGATGACCTCTGCTTCTGTATTTAGTATCAAAACCATTAACGTATCCAAACCCTTCTCATCTGTTGCCAAGACGAAGGCCTAATGACATAACTGCTTTTAAAATAGTTATGAACCAGCTCAAGTTCACAAATGCACATTAAGAAGAGCGACAGCCTCGAGCAGGAGATTGGCAGGGTCGACCTTTCAGTGAATCATATTTTATTAGCATATCCAGGCCTGATTAAAGAGACAGAATTGGGGAGTTTAACTGTAGTTTGGTCTGGTTTGGGGGGGGCCTGTCACACACACGCAGGGCCATGTCGGGTGGGCTGATTAACGATGGGAAAGGTCAGCTCTTCAACTCTCCATTTGCAGATGACAAGAAGAGGTGTAGAGTTCACTGTTTTCAATCAGCAGGACGCTATCGGGACTGGGGTGTTGTTGCCA
>KN496179.1:4485-15115 GCA_000787155.1 Scartelaos histophorus | reverse complement strand
TGAGCAAAGCCGCTCATGGTTCACACTGAATCTACACTGGGTCTGGTGTAAAATGCTGTTTTGGAAATCAAATGGGCAGTAATTGATGTTAAAGTTGGTTTTACAAGAATTTATGGTTAAAACCAGAGTAAACCAAAGAGATGAGATTTCATCCCGAACATGACCGTTTCTCCCAGGGATGTTAAACTAAAATGAAAACACTAAATTAAATAAGGTTCAATTGCAGTTTGCAACCTGCTTATCTCTATTGATGCGTTATTGGCTTAATGGTCCACTGTCTCACAATGAATTTATCTGTCTCTGTGGAGACAGCACCAGGACAGTGGAGAAACTGACAAAGAAGATCTTTCTCCAGAAGAAGGTAAAGAGCTGGAAAACCAAACTAATGTGTAAAAGGAGATAAATAACAACACAGTGAGAGACGATGTCCAGCTCAAAGAAGATCTGGACAACACCAGTGAAGTAGATGAGAAGATTAAAGAAAAACTTAAAGCACCTATAAAGGAGATACAACCAACAAAGAAAATAAGAAATGAGAAGCTGCACGAGAGGAGCTGCATCTCCTGAACATGTCGAAGGTCAAAGGTCACAGCAATCCAGCCGCCCAAATGGAGCAGCAGGAGCAGCAGAGGAGAAAGATCAGGCATCAGCGGAGCTAAAGCAGCTCCAGCCATTACCCTTTACACCTGCATTATTAAAAATCTTAGCAAAATGGTTTTAAATATTTATTTAGTACTTCGTGTTTTATTGATGTTTTTTTTCACATTGTTTAATTCCCAAACCATATATCATATATCATCATATCATATGTCGTCGTATCATTTGATTTTTATGCAGAAATGGGTAAAGTAGAAAATACATGATGAAGATAAATCAAAAGATTAAAATACCAATATTCATTTTCCCCCCTCAGTGCAATGTAAATGTGATGTTTTCTTACTCCTGGAGGAGGGTCATTGGTCCAGCAGCCCCAGTGCAGGCTTCTGGCTGCAGGGGCGGAGTTTGAAATGAGAATCAACCAATCACACTGCTCTTCATATGTCCAGAGCCACTCCTGTTTATTACTGCACTTATATCATTTAAAACATCAGTCAAACCATTTCATAAAACAAAGGAGGTTTAATTAAATACATGCATATAGTGGGTATAAACTAGACGATATGATGCAGATGTGGAGTTTCTGGAGCCAATGAGTAAATAATAAACCCTTTCCATTTCTTGTACAATCTTCTATGCTTCCTTTTGGAGACACTTCATCGGCAGTTTGCAAAATACAACACATTTTCAATCACTGGCAGCATGAGCACCTGATAAGCTGCTGATTGTCCTTTCATTGAGGATCTTAAATGGAGACCAGCAGAGGCCTGTAACAAATCAAGTGCAAGTATTGACCTGATGAGAAACAGATGCATAAAAAGGAAACAGAAAGTGATAGAAAGGATGATATACGACGTGTGTCACGACCTCAGTATATCTATATATATCTATATGTACAGTCATCGCTGGCAAATGGCACAGATCCTCTGACTAACGAGTCTTAGTACGAGTGATAAAAGGAGAGTATTATATAGAGATGAGCCTGTCTGTAAAACATCATGATAAAAGCCAAGACTGTGGCATGCACATGGACACTGACATACGCGGGCGATTAGGTTGAGACTGATTTGTGTCTGAGACAATAGATTCGAATGAAAAGAGCAGTTCAGATGTGCAAAACAGCTGCAGTACAAGAGTTTAGGTCTTGGATTATACAGAGCTGCACCTGAAGCAGTGACAGTGTTGAAACTACAATAGAAACTGTTTGTGATGTGGTTATTTTCAATCAGCTCAAGTGTGGAGTCAGCTTCCTGTTTATTATTTATCATTCAAAGCATTTTATATGTTATGTCACTTTTAATTATAAATGCTTTTCTCTTACGCTTAATCTTTTCAGATCCCTTATAATAATGATTTTTATGAACTATTTTAAGTGTTAATTACATAAAGGTTTGTCTTTACAATTGTGATTCACTAAAAAGAATATATTCTGCAGCAGGATGGGAGCTGCGTGTTTGATTGTGAATGTAGAGTTGTTTTCAGTTTGTTCTTCATTCATACATAAATGTGCTTGAACAGAGAGGCTGGATTTGTGAAATGGCAGTGAGCTTCCAGTTTGAGCAGCGCAGCTAAAGGATCTTAACATTATGGTTATGTCTTTGTCACTTGTTCATTCACCCTTGTATATTTACGTGGTACATTATAATATTGTGACGTGTGATAATATTGTGACGCAGGGAAAAGCCAGATGTAAAAAATGGCATCTGCCTTTCAGAAATCACACACATCTAAGTGAAATAGCCCTATTCCCACCACAGCACAAGCGTTTCTCAGCAGTCACTTGGTTTGCATGTGGACGAGATGCCTTGGCTCTTATTATCAGCCATTGTTTTACATTTGTCTGCCTGTTGTTTGGAGGAGCAGAGATTAGAGCTCGCCGCAGACAGACCAGGTAAGCTTCAAAGCTCCCCTGCAATTAAGCTGATTACACGAAAAGATCCGCTCATGAAATATGTTTGTTTTATTAGCACTTACCACTGGGGAGATGGGCCAGGAGCTGTGGGAGATGGAGGTAATTAACAGAGCCTGATAGGTGTAAACATGAGCCGAGCACATGGGACATGTGCAGGTCTGTGCTGGGTTCAAAGCTTTGATCGTGCGTCTATTGTCTGATTTATTTTAAAAGGGACATAGGCCAACATTGACCTTTGAGCTTTTTAATGTTGCACCATTGTTCCCTTATTAAATAACATATTTGGAGTATTTTTTTTAGGAATCCTTTTTAATGTTATCTGTGTCTGAGTGAGACGTCTCTGTGATATTGAGCATTTCTCCTCTAACTCTGCCGTCACTACACTTACATGAATATATTAGGACGACAAACAAGTTGTTTAAAAAGCTGCTAATATCCTTTTTTGTCATTGTTCATGCCTTTGACTGTCAGCAGAGGGAGCTGTGTTGTTTTTGTTCTCCGCACACCAGTGTGACACTGTTTTATTTCCTAACAAGTCCAACTGTGTCTTACTGAAGCAGGTTTAGTGGAGTCAGTGTAATGTCAGAGGTCCAACCATCTCATGAGGTTATGGATCCTCTCACTGTTACTATTTCCATACAGAGCTCTGGAAAAGAGCAGAATAATACCTACAGACGGTTTGGTTCTCATGTGTAAACACACTAAACTACAATATATACAATAAACTAAATTCAAGATACAGTATTAAGCCACTTTCATGCTTTTAAATTACGCTGTAATTTCCCACATTATTTTAAAGAGCATTGAAATTAAAACCTGTGATTTAATTCATATGTTTTCCAATCTTTTTGAATAAAGAATGAACTGTTGACCTTATCTTGCTGAGCGTCAGAGGACGCCCACATTAGCATGTCAGCTCTTCAGTTTTGCAGTGATTAGAGCTTGCATGCAGCTCATAGTAAACACTGTAGCGTGCAGAGGATGGACTTGATGTACCTGAGTTGTTTTGCTCTTGAGTCACAACTGATAAGAACAAAATATTTTCCCTGATAATCTGATAAGAACAAGATTGTGATGATGTCCTGCACTGCTAGTTAAGACTTCAACAATATCAACCAAAATGAATTCAGGGAAATTAAAAAACACCAAGAAGAGATGATAAAGAAAGTGACTCTGATGGCCTCAACATTGGATTTTACAATATCACATTGGAGTTATGGATTTAAAATGTAAAATGTCTTATTTCATCTTATTTCCTGGTTAGACAAAGCATGTATTATTTCAACTGTCTTTAACTCAGATTGGCTGGAGACCACTGGAGGTAGAGTCTGGGTCTGGGCTGCATCAAAAAGGCAACAAAACACAGTTTCAATTATTCAAAAATAAACAAATCACAACTGTCCAATCGTCTCAATCTTTAATAATAACAGTTCAGAACATGGACAGAACATGAACATTTTTTTTCTTCATTTCATGAAGGAGAAAACAAATGAGATCCTCAGTTTAGCTTCAAGATGTTCATGAGTTAGTTTGGACCTTTGCTTTGACTTTTTAAAGTTCATAGTGGAGAAAGGTTTTTCACCTGCTCTGGCAGCGTATGTGAGGGAGGGAGTCTGGACGAATGAAAACACGATGTGAACACCTCAGTGCACTCCATTCATAATGCTCATGAAGTAGTTGGATTTTTGCTGGACAGAGCCTGGTCTTGTTGCCAGACAAATGTCCCATACTGAAGAATGAGAGTTTCTTGTCAGCACCTCCCTTGCCCTCTGGACGTGGCCTGTAATACTTTTTCGATACAGTGGCTGTGGGAGCGACGTGGTGCAGGGCGCAAGCAGAAGCACATGTGCTACCAAATGTGAGTTGTTTTTGCTGCTTCAGTGCGTCTTATGTCCACGTGTACATGCACAAACACCTAGACTCATAGCTTCACAAATACTGAAAGTTGAGTTTGTATATATCGAAATATATATAAGTAAATATATATAAGTACGGAGATCTGCTGTTCTGAATCTGCAGGGATGCTGCTCTGCTGCTTCATCTGTCACTAACACTAAACTTTGATATGAACAAGGAGGCCACGGGCTGCAGTTGGCCCCCAGACTGTGAGTTTGAGACCCCTTTATTAGTTTAATTGAATGTACGGCACCTGAATGTGCATAATCAACATGGTTTTCAGCCACTACTGTTGTTAGTGGACCTTTTCCCATCCTCCTCCTCTGATCTGGCACCTTTACACACTCACTATCTCATGAGCTTCTCTTGGCATGAGTCCATCCATGTCTCCCAGTGAATACTAAGTGCTCTTTTACCACCCATATGTTGACATTTGTGCTCCTTAGTCTAATCACTGGGCCTTGTTACGCCGGGACTAGAGTTTCTGTACATCTGTTTTGAATTCCTCTTGAGGAAACAGCAAAATAAATGTACCACTATCAGTAAAGATTTAGAGCTGCAGTGTAATTGAGATGCAGGGATTTAGGATCCAGTTTCTTCTATAAAAGCGTTTACTTCAGCTAAGAGTAATGGCCTGCCCCTGCATATGGAAGGAAATTACTGCTGTCAGTTCCAAACTACTTTGATTTATCAGGACAACAACTAAAATGACTGGAAAATGTTTTTAAAGAGTTGTGAACAAAAAAATAAATGATTGTATGTTTTATTGCATTATTGTCCTGCCAGAATCCGCCTCACAGAAGCTCCGGGGAACTGTTCTTTTCTTTCTTTGGGTTCTTTTCATGAGTTGTCTGCACCCTATAAGTGGGGGTTCAGCATGTACTAAACCTTAAAGTTGCACAAAAGTAACAAGAGAACGGTTCTGGACATTAGGGAGTGTTAAAATCAGGAATTATGTTTTCTTGGACAAACAAGGATCTGCTCAGATTTCACAATAGAAACAGGTCATTTGCGCTGCTGTTTGAATGTGAAGTTTGTAAAGAATCGGAGACAAATCGGAGTCAAAAAGTTAATAAAATATGATCTTTAATGTCTCCTTTGACACATATATTTTGTATGTTTGGAAAAATAAATTGAAAACTCACTCGACTGTAATGGGGAAATACATAAGGGAATTGTCAGACTGGTGTGTGACATCCAGCAGGTATCCTCGTGCACACTGCCCCTCCCTGATTACACACTCAGCGCTCTGCTCCCCGGTGCCTGATCACTGGAGTCACTGGTTTGTTTTCCCTGTGAGTCTCCCTAAAGGTCAGAGTGTCGTGTGATCAGAAGTGTGAGAGGAAGCGAGGAGAAAACACGCTCTTTGTGTTGTGGACCCTGCTGTGCATCAGCCAAAGTGCTGCTGAAACGCTGTCACATCGAAGAAACTGAGCCCCGGCAGGATCCTCAAGCACTAACTCTACTGACTCAGGCGCTCTGACCTTTACTGTGACACAAAACAAGTATTTACTCTACGCTTGAAAAGGATGAATGTGAGGTGAGCCTCTCAGCCATAAGACAAGATGAGACAGACTCCCTGGGTCCACAGTTATTGTCATCAGTGAACAAATTGGGCAATACTGAACACAGTGATGAAGCTTTTAGTGCAGTTGGGTTTGTAAGGTAAACTTTCAAATGCAAATATTACAAATTTAAAGCAATAAATATTAAAAGACTGAATTTTTATTTAGTTTTTTATTTAAAGTAAATTAAATCAAATCTCTGTGTGTGTGTGTGCATGTGCGTGTATGTGCATGTGTGTGTATGTGCGGGTGTGTTTGATTTGAATGATCACTGTGGTACGTGATCACACATCTGTATGTGATAATACTTTCAAGTTCAAGGTAAGGTCACTGGAGATTACACGAAAGGCCATGTCATTTTACCACTCGATGCAGCTGTTATTTTAGATATTTATTACTGTTCCTCCCTCCATCCCGTCCGTCCTGTACTGCACTAATCTTTATCTGCATTTAAAACTGAAACTATATCCAAATCATTTCTATCATTGAGGCTTCACACTCGTGCATGATGCAAAAGACATTTCTCTGTGTATATGTGCTATCAAACCATGCTCAGGTAACCTCTTCTAAGTTGTTGTATTTCTTCTATGATCCTCTTATTTAAGGCTTAGGTAAATTTTGTGCTAACACTTCTGTAATGGCCTGTTCACTGGCCTATCCAAATGTGTGATAAGATAACTGTACAAGCAAAGCTGCTGCTCAGGTCCTGACTGGAACGTATGAGCACGAGTCCATGTGTCCTGCTCTGGTACAATGGCAGAAAACAGACCTTAAAGCAGCTCTCCATGGCATCTCTGACAGTGCCATATGAACCATCTCATTTTGAGAATCTCAGGCCTCCTCCTGAGTCAGGACTTAATGTGGGTGTCAATATTTCATTTGGAACATTTCATTTAAAAAATGATTTCAAATCTGGAACAGCCTTCCTGTAGATGTTTAATTCCAGGATCAAAATGGTTCTGTTATCTGTAAATATGAGTGAAAGGTTTTTGTTCTGCATTCTTCTCTTTTAATGTTCATTTTATGGTGATTATTTATGGTTTATGATTTGTTTGTATTTTAATGTCTTTCTTATTCTGTAAATAACTTTAAATTACTTTGAATTGTGTTGGGATTGTGCTGTACACACACACACACACACACACACACACACACACACACACATATATATATCAATGTAATCTTGTATCTTTGGCTTGTCCTTGATGCTTCACTGTCATTGCGATGGCCCCTCTGATCTTCGTGTAGGCATTTTTCACAGTTACACGCTGCTTTGGAGATAACCTTTTAAATCACAGAAAAATGACAAGATTCTGTATTGACCACAAGTTCAGTGAAGAAGCGGAATGCAGCCACTTCTCCTGCCGTAACAGCTGTGTCCATGCTGAGGGATGCTCTCTTTTGAAGTGTGCAGAGCCAGGCCGTCTCTTCGGGTTAAAGTAATTACAGAGCACTGAACATACAAAGGTCATGGGTCACAGAGAAGTGCCTCATATTAGAACCCGCTACTCCCGACCCAGCTCCAGGTGGACGTTCACCACACACACCAAAACAAGCATGGACAAAAATGTGTTAGACCAAGGTAAAGTTCACAAGAGGAGCACACGGCATCGTGAAAAATTCCTTGTGTCATATTTAAGTGCTGTGATGAAGCCCATGGCTTGTCCCTCGTGCAGTATGACAGAACAGCTGCCAGTGATAAAGGGCAGTAACATGTGTCTCTGCTGAGAGGATTGTGTGGGAAAAGCTTGTTCTGCAGTGAGAAGAACGCACACAGAACATCAGACACTGTGACAGATACAGCAGTCGTGACACAAGTGCTCATTAAAGATGAACATAAATTAAAGAGGCAGAATGTCATTTTTGTAATTATAAACATGATCTATGCATCCCCAGTAAACATGTTCAAATCAAATATTGTTTTTACTGAATTTGAATGCTGATTTATTCTTAATTACAAAAACATTAAACATGGTCTCCTGCATTGTCGAGGCCAAGTTGTTTAATTGAGTCTTTTGGTGGTTTCCAAGACAATTATCACAATGAGCAATTCATGAGTCTCTCATTTGTGTTGCCAGTTTAAAGGCACAGATCCACCTTTGGTGATTATGAAAAAGTTAAATATACAGAGAAACTAACTGTCTAACTAAACTAACTGTTGTCCCTATCTGTCGCTCCTCCTTCTGTTGCTAACTGTGCTTCGTCACTCCCCCTTCAAAGTGCTGTCACAAACAGCATGTGTTCTGCTAATTAAACTACTTGATGATATGTGTTATAACATCAGCTTTGTAAACTTTTGTGTCATGCTTTTGTATATTTATGGAGAATTGCCATGTGGGGGCATGGATGATGTGTGCTTGTGGGTTGGACAGAGTTTAATGTAAAATGTACTTTAAAACCTGTTCAGGTATGTTTTTGGATGAGGGAACGTTATAACATTGTATGAAGCTATACATTTAGCATCTTATCCCCTCTTTAAACTGAACATTTTGCTAACTTCAAATACTTGCATGTAGATAGATAAAAGCATCTGCCACATTCAGACTGGGCCCTCTGGATAATTATTACACAGCCAAATATGACTCACCCTAAACAACCTAATGTGCCATTTTAACCTTTGTACACGACCTTACTGCAGTGCATTTGCTATGTGCATATCTTTTCCATTTGCTTGTCTATCACATCCTGCCTGCAGGTGAGCCCAGTGGGTAACAGCCACATGTCAGCCCAGGCAGTGCAGCTGAGGTGGAGAATATAAAATGTATTTGTACACAGCCAGACCAGGACAGATAAAAGCAGGTCTGGGCTTGAGATCAAAGCTCTCGTCACTCAGCGTCCACCACCGGGCGGCCCACCTGCTCCCAATGCCGCCACACAACCAGATCGCTAATGAGATACCTGCACGTATTAGCACAAAGGATGCTCCCATACTGTATGCTATTTAGAGTTCATAGCTGCTTGGCAGACTCCCAGAGAGCTCCGGTATTGATGAGTGACATGGCAGAGATGCAGGACAATGATATGATTATTTCAAAATGGCTACTGCTGCCAAAATACCAACCGTACGGTGCTGATGGAGAAGTGATCGAATGCCAAGATCAGAACCTCAAACGGTGGGGAAGTTATTAGACATTATGAACTCAACAGCTGTATGGGATAACAGGCCGTAATGTGGTAAAAGCCCAAGAAAATAGTCTGTAAACACTCAGATAATGAACTGCTAATTGATCATTAGCTTTAACTACTTCAGACTTGACATTCCAGACCACATGTTAGTGCAAATATTTTGGAAGTAGTAAAATGGAAGGCATGGCAGACCGACCAGCACCATATACTTTTCATGGCATTTTGAAATTAATAATAGGTTTATGCCTATATGACTATAAGTGAACATTTGGTCTAAATTTTCCAATAACTACTCCCATACAACACTACACAAGACATTCATACAACTAAATCATGATGTAGGTGGGCGTCCTTGCATGTTTGTCCTGAGGTTTAGTTCCTCTCTGTAGACCTCAAACTGTCATGTAGTTCCTGTTCTAAATTCAATAAAATAAAAAATAATTTTAACCATGTATTGATGTAGAGTATATAGATCTAACTTGATACACATGTATCTATAATAATTATTGTTATAATAACACATTTACTAAAATAAAAATTCTATGGAGATATAAGACAGGATCCACAATAGTGAAATGAAATGATCTAAAATAAAGATATTAATATCAAGAAAATATTGGACAAAGTGCAAACATGGCTCCCAGTTCAGCATGGGCTGAGCAACCCCCTGCATCAGGACCACATTAAAGCTGGTTGCCATGGTACTGGGGTGCAGCATTAGCATGACTCTGATGTAGCACATAAAACAGGCAGCCTGCAGACTTCTTTGAGCACAGCCTACTGTACACACTTTCTTCTTGGTCTAGACTTGTATTGGCAGAGAATCCCTATCTTTAACTATGGGGCGGTTGCCATGGATACAACATACTCCAAGCCAGTGTCTCTCCAGCGTGGTTGTGTGAAGGCCACGCTGCCTTAGAAATACAATGCTTTACAGGAATGACAATGTGAAGGGTTGAAGTCAAGGGCTGCATACAATAGAATAAATATGTTTTAAAATATTTTTCTTTTCTTTTTTAAATCAGTAACTGACAATATGTCAGCTTCTTTAAATCAACAATGCCATAACACACTGGTGATTATCAGCAACCTCAGAAAACCCAAAAAGTCAATGGCTTATATGAAATATTCTGTTTGCTTGGTCTCCCCCTTGAGAGCCACTTTCATTTCACTTTTCATTTCCCCTCCTAAAACCCAGAGGATCAAGTAGTGACATCCCCACTGTTCCAGCACACCTAACCTACAGCCCCTGGCACTTCAGATGCAAGGCCCCATCAGATACACTTTGTGTCATTTCAATAATGTCTTAGGATAAAGATAAAATGGTCTATTTCCTTGCTAGACAGCCTTTACAATACAAATATTTGAAATAAAAACTAATGGATTCGATTTGCCTGGTTATTATATGTGTGTTATACACTCATGCATCACAAGTACAAAACAAGTAAATTATATAGATTCCTAAGTTGGTCAAAATGATTATCTACATGACACAGTTAGTTGTGTTAATTTTCTTTCTTTTTACAGGTAAAAC